>JAKSZP010013316.1:0-152774 GCA_022478985.1 Massospora cicadina | reverse complement strand
CTGAACGTGTGATTTTGTAAATGAAATGGGTTTCAAAACCCTGTTCCTCGACTAACCAAACCAAACTATCTGTGTTTATTATGTAAACTGTTTTTTAACGTCTGGGCTGATGTAAGGGGCTGGGCATTTGGCACCTCATTAGTACCAACTTGGGCATATTTAGCTCGTACCCAGCGTTGGTCCAGTGTGTGCCTGAGGTCAGAGAGGGCCTGAATCTTCACCTTCTGGGCCTCCTGGTGCCCATCTTTATCCTTGGGGTTGGTCCCCCACTATGATGTCATCTTCACATGACAATTTCTTAAGCACATCGTCTGACCAAGTATTAAGAGCAACCTCCTCCTACGCTGTGTGTGGATACAAGGGGCAGTTAATAATCACCAACTTCACTGTTGTTTGTAAATCCTAAGTAACATTTAGTGTGAGATGGAAGATGGTCTGCTTTCTCAGAATTGAAGATACTTCAATTGCACATCAATTCTTTGGTAAAATTGGATGGAAGGTCTTCAGGGGAAACAAGGGAAGTGATGGAGCTGCAGCCTTGAGTTTTCTTAAGGGTATTAACTAAAGGAAATTTCCCTCTGTTTGATCATTAGCGAATGACAACATATTAGTCTCCAAGTATATTCTAACACGTTTTTGGCGCCACCAACCTACCCCCAGAATTACTGGAAACACCAGGTTTGTCATTGCAGAGAACTGATCACAAAAGCTAAATCGATGAACTGAGAAAGGTACTGACCGTTGGACTATATAAAAGCTGGGAGGCTGTTGAAGCAACCATCTATCAAAGGGCCTGAGTCCAGGTTGAGCTCCAACTGTTGGGCTAGCTCTACGCTCATAAATTAGCCGCTGCTCCAGTATCCATCAGATACTTATTTTCATTGGCAATAAAAGTAGGCGAAATTTTCTTTATTGGCAGCTATAGTTGAGTCTGTATACAAGGAAGAGATGGTACTAGGATTGGGGGAAATCACTAAATTTGCAACAGGAGCAGACACTTCATAAGTCAGAATGCCAGAATATACTGACATGGACACGATGGCCGTGGCAACTATGGAATGTGATTTAGCAATGATTTGAAGCTGTAATTTAACACCAAGGCCATCTCAGCGGCTCCTATCAGGGAGATACTATTTGGAAGGGTGAGCTTAGACAATTTGAGAGGAGCTAGGCTATTGTGGCCAGTTTAGATTTTCTTCACAACCTTATTCAGCTGAGAGAAAAGGACCATTGCTACGCCCATCTCAATGATAAGGGCAGAAATAGTTAAATATTATGGTTGGTAAATTATGTCAGGCAAACAGTAAGTTATTTTTTATCAGCCTGCCAGTTTAAGTGCTGAAGCACCCAAATGGCAAACCCAAATGTTAGTGGCACTGCTGCTGGTATGACGGTTATAAAACTAGGAAGGTATTTCGCCCTTGAGTGCTCATGGACCATAATTGTGTATAGGCACCTCACAAAGTACCAGGTGAACACGGCCATGAACCCTGTGGGTTGTTGAAATACAGGCGGAAATGGCGGTTTTGTTTTAAGCATAAAAACTGGAATTGGGTAAAGGATTTTATTGGAAAGATAAATAAAGAAAATCGACCAACAATTTTCATAGTACAATGCAACTGATTAAATAGAGTTTGATTGGTAGTGGGTCAAAGCAGGGATTGGGGCCCTGAAATTTGACCTAACTGGCAAATATTTGGGAAAGGGGGGAGGATAATTCTAATTAGAACTGACATTGAAGGATTTGGCGACAGGCCAAGTTGCTATCAGTTCATATACAAACACCTGGACTAAGGCTCAACTGTGTTTACGTCAGTTGGCGTGACAGCATCTGGCCTGAAGGGAAACGGAATTTCCCCAGGGCCACCAACATAGTAGCGGTCCCAATTGGTTAGAAATAAAGTTTGGGATGATCAACCCACCCATGCCCAGTCGCTGGGGCGTTCATTCAGCCAAATGAGTTGCATCAGGTGCAAATCCTGATTTTGAACTAGGGGTTTCTTCTCATTGGAGATTGTCCCAAATGATTTCGAGGAAACTTTGTCATTGGTGATTGTACTACTTGATGACTTGATGTCATCTGCATTCCAGCCATAATTCATTTATTCCCATTGAATTTGGATATTTCAGCTTCAATTCTGAGGATTTGATGCAAAAGTTTTGTAAAGTCCCTCCCACACATGAGGAAGACATTTACTGATGCATCAGTGCAGATTCTCTCAATATGGCAAAATAGTTTGGCAGAGGCAAGCACAGGGACCAGGGAAGGAATCTTTAGAGGGAGCGCTGTTACCCAGCGCTCATCTACCACATGGGCGAGGTCACCCTGGGTGACGAGGGGTACAGACACCCTCTTTGGACCCTTCTTATTTTGGGAATAGGAAAACCGTCCAATCCATGCAAAGGGGACGTTTCCTGGACTTACACTTGCCCTACCCCAATCCAATATTCATTTTGCCTACATGTCAATTATGGACATCTTTTCCCATATGCTGACAAAGTGATAATTGAGCTGGCAACGCCCACCTTTGCATCATCAGGGTTTATTGATTTCTACCCTTACAAGGGCTATTTCAATATTGGGTTCCCCACTGAAGAGGATGCGGCTGCTGCTGCAGCAACGCCCTTAATTTATAAAACACAATTATTACTATCACCCATAAACACCTCGCCAGTGATATCACACTTTTGGTGACCTTTGCAAACCTTCCCTCACACTTTCCCTCTCAAACACTCTATGAAGAATTGATGTTAGATATGTCCACTTATGGCACAAACCCCATCCTCCACTTCCTTGTCTCTACGGTGCTGAGTGCCTAATGGCACCTCATGCAATGGCCACCATTGCCCCCTACCAGCCAACCATAGCCCAGCACATCCCACTCGTGAATATATCCCATCTGCACCAGACCACTTCTTTTGGGCTTGCATTGACAACAGTCACACAGTTTGCCCCCTCTGCCATGGATTGGACCATTTCAAAAAGGCAGGTCAACATAATTCAAACAATACAAAAACTGCCAACCCCACCCATGTGGCCACACCAACAGCATTCAAGTGGATATTTTGGCTGCCCCACCCCCTCCAGCTGAGTGCTAAAAAATCAGCAAAAGCTTGCAACTAACACCCAAATCAGCCAATTTTTTCAAATTCTAACCAATTGGGAGCAGGTTTGGACCCAAATCCAACCAAACAAAATCCCAGCCCAAAACCTACCCAACCACAGCCACGCCTTTCCAAATCAATCCCAATCAATCAAAATCCCAGGGACTTATTGGATGAAGTAACCAAATCTGGTGGAATTATCGCTCCTATGGAATTTTCAAGAATTTAGAACCTTATTTTGCCTTCAGACTTCGATGTCACATTCCCTCCCAAGAACTATGTCCCTAAACCCACCGCTACCCCTTTCCTGAGTGACCATCAGTTTGTTGAGTCTGTAGTGGCCTCACCCAAAAGTCGCTATCTCCACGATTCCATGACACTCTCAGTTGCTAAATTTAAGAAATAGCTGCATGTCATTCAATTCCCTCCCAATTTCCCTGATGTTGCAAAAAGAATTTGTACGCTTAACTGAACTGCTGTCACTGCTGTCAAGCATGTTGCTGAACTGGAAGATTTTTCCCCACCATGAATATCACCTGAGCCAATATTACAAAATTCTCCCAGCTTTCTGATGCACGCATACAAGCTGAACACCATGTTGCTGAACTACTGGAGGCTATGCTCCAGGCCAAAATTGTCAATGACGATTTCAATGATTATCTTTATCACCTTGATCCTCATTCTGAGGATACCCCAACCTCCTTGCTCTCAGCATTGATCTGACTCTTCAATGTTGAAGTCAAAATTGATAATTTTCATGATCCCCCTCCCCCTCCACCATGGTGGGATAAGCGGTTCACTGTTCCACCTGGTAGGTTGTTATATCATTTTTATGTGTCTTGCCGCTTGTTTAGGGCGTTTAGTTTGTGTTTTTGGTTCATTTGTTTGGTGTTTATGTGTCAATAACTTCCATCCCCTGGTAGGCTTACCTCAAATGAATTTAAAATCTAAATTCTAAATTTTAAACTTTAAAAATTGAAAATATGGTGACTGCGCCCCATTACCATGTGTGCATCTAAGCCAACCTCAATTATAAGCTCACCCCTCACTAAGAATGGCAGACAAAGTTACCCCACCAAAACCAAACAGCATCTCCTCATTATGAGAGGTGTGTTTGAAAATAATGCTTATTCTTAGCTTAGTGATTGGAATGGGATTTAAATGGATCAATAATTTTCTAACCTTTCCCCAAGTGGATCTTATTACTGAATCTAAAGATGACAATGCTGTGCGGACTATGTATACTATCATAGGTACATAATACCACCAATGGAAGCCAAGTGTTTACTTAGAAGGTTAAATGTCTGCTATTTATGGGACTAAAGGTATGATTTATGATAGTATTCTTTCATGTGATTTCTATAACTTACAACATCAGAGTTTCAGAATGGCTGTGCACTAGTCTTCTGAGAAATTTTCTGGATCCTAAGCCATATATATCATAAGCACAGCTTTTCTATTTATCCAGATTCCTGAAATTAAGAACTCTTTATTTATTAAACAATAGTGTAAGTTTTAGGGGTGCTAACGTAATTAGTTAATCTAGGTAAATAAGTCATTAGTCTATATATATTTTCTCAAATGCCTAATAATATTTGTGCAACATTTAATAGCTATACAATTTACATAGTAATAGATTCATAGTCTAAGTGCCTTAAAACCTTCAGTTATAAAATGATAATCCTAATTATATATAAAATTAGTAATTAAGAACCATATACTATGAGTTTAAAAACACCTGGATATGTCTACTAAGGTATAGGGAAGGGCTTGAAACTGAATATAAAACTTATTTTACTATAAACTGGTAGAAGGGACAATAAACAGATTATGTGTATGGTATATATGTGGTATGAGTTCAACTTTTGTCAAAAGCTTAAAAATCTTCCTTACTATTTTTTGCTTTTTTAGAAAAAGTGTGGCTTAGGGTGGCATGCCCAGTGTCAGACCTGACCCCATCATTGGTAAACACAATCTGATATAAACAAAAACATTATTTGCTAAATTAAGCTTGAGTTGCAGCATCTGGGAGCCCACAAACAGAAAGGCTTTTTTGTTACAGAATTCTTAGTAAACTTTAATACATATAAATTAGATGCATATTTATACTTACATTCAAAGTCTCTTATACCCTATAGATATTTCCAAATTAGGGCAGATAAACGCCAAAGGCTAAATAACAAAATTGGTCTGCGCATCAAGGTTTAAAAAAATAACTCTTTACACTATCTACCAGCAACTACTTTAGCAAGTGATTTTGAACTTATGGTTTGATTAAGAAATTGAATAACTTTACCTGACAGAACTACCCTATGACTTATTATATCAGTATATTGTTAAAGCTCTGTGTTTGTCCTGCACAGAATCCATTCTATCTTAAATCATGTAATGGCTTTTTATCAACCCCTCTTATTTGACATTATTGTATCCTTCTTTTAAACAATGGTTTATAAGTCTCCATGTAAATTTAAGTAATTTCATCACCATACCTATTGTTGTGCTGCAAACTTTATGTTTTCTGAGTATACTATCTTAGACTCTCTGCATTTATATATGTTGCATTTCACTTTTGGCTTGCATAATGTCATTCCTTGCCTCTTTACAAAATTATTTCTGGTCTGAACCCAATCAGCATTGACTCCTATTACATTCACTTATTTTAGTACTTCTACTATGCCTTTATTTGAATGATTAACTGCAAAACTAGTTGTTTAGTGATACATACACTGATTCTAGATCTAAATGATACAAAAATCTTTTTAGAGACTTTTAAAATTAACATGTGAGTAAATATAGACTCCACTTTCTACTAACTTTATTGAAAACCTGTACTAGTAATTCATGATGCCATGAGAATAAAAAGAGCTATAAATGGGTTGAGGGGGTTAGATGATTGATTATTGACTAAAAAATAAACCCTACAAGAAAGCATCAATGCTTATAGATTACTTACATTGATGAATCCCTTTACTTCCTAATTTATCTTCATAATCTGATGCATTAGATCCACTTCAAAACTGCCTTAAATGCGTGTAAACATCCCAATTATCATAGCTAATAATAGCTATGATATAATTATATTATAGCCAATTATTAGACCCACTTGGTGTAACAATTGGCCTTATAGCATAAACCTATTTGAGCTTATGAATGTAATGCAATTATAATTAATGCATAATAGGATTCTGTATGTTGAGCTTTGTAATTGGCATGATAGAACTTAGATATGGATGGCTGAATAGGGAGCACCTAGTGCTATTGAGAGGCCTGCTGATTTTCTGATTAGGGATGTATCATTATTTAGATTCTAAATTGTATTTTTCCATATATTGTATTTGTAAGTTGTATGATAAATGTAATCATGCTGATTGTAAAGCAAATATACACCGCTGGGGTGCTAATATTATACCAAAATTCTCCCAATTATGAGATTAGAAGTGCCTTCAATTGGGCTGAAATGATTGTATCAAGTTAAATCAAGGGCCAAATTAACTTGAAGAATTAGTAATACCATTTTCTATAATCCATAAAAGATTGGATAATTTTTATAAACTCATCTTATATAAGTATGACCAGAAGATTCCAAAGAGATATAAAATACCAGCACCTGGCCTAAAAATAAAATCATCACTTTATTATCCTATCATCAGATCTTCATTTAATTATCATTTACTTATATCATATACAATTTATGTGATACTGTTTAAGTATTAAGTCCATATTTGGATGTAGATGAGTGTTAAAAGGAAGTGTGTATATGTTACCTGCATTATGAGAGTTCTCAATTACAAAGGGAAAATTACTTGGAAGATACCAGAAAAGTCATTATGGGTTTATATACCTTTTTATTTTTAACTGAGGCAATCTGATCAGAGGATGGACAATAACAAAACAGAAACTTTATAGTTAAACCAACCAAAAACATGAAATTTTTGCCTTATTGATCAGCAGGAAACACAAAAGATGTGAGAAAACAACCTACCAGGTGGCACAGCGGTGAGCCGCTTACTCACCATGGCGGAGGGGAGGGGGATTAAGCAGATCATCTGTTTAGCATTGAAGAGGCGGATCAATGCTAGTAGCAAGTGGGTTGGGGTGTCCGCGGGATGAGGATCAAGGTGAAGTAGATAGTTGTTGATATCAGCAATATGGTCCTGGATCAAAGCCTCTATGAGTTTGGCAGCATGGTGTTCAGCTTAATGTAGGCATTGGGAAGTTGGGCTAATTTCTCATTATTGGCTCTGGTTATATGTGTAGTAGGTGGGAAATCTGCCAGTTAAGAAACATTTTTGATAGTAATGGTGGCAGTTTCATAGAGGCGTGTAATCTCCTCTTTTGCAATAGGAGGGAGATTGGGAAAACAAGGGGGTGCAGCCCTTTTTTAAATTCCATAACATATTTTGCCAACTTCTCTGAAGATGGAAATTTTTGGGTGAGGCCATCATGGCCTTGGCAAGCTGGTGGTCATTTTGGAAAGGGGTAGCATTGGGTTTGTGGACATATTGGTTGTTCAGGGATGGGACATCAAAGTTCAAGTTCAGATAAGGTTCTAAATCAATTGGATAACCTGGTGGTGGGACAATTTCACCAGATTCAGTCACTTCATCCAATAAGTTCCAGGGATTTTGGTTAACTCAGGAATATTTGGTTTTAGGTGTCTGTGGTTGGGTAAGTTTTGGAGCGGGAGACTTTTTGGATTGAACATGAGTCCAAATCTGCTCCTTATTGGTTGACATATATGTAAATTGGCTGGCTTAGATTTGGCCAGCTTGGATTTGGGCTACTCGATTTTGTTGCTGATTCATTGAGCGCACTACCTGGGGGACTAGGGGCAGCCTAAATCCCACTTGAACGCTGTTGATGTGGCCTCATGGGTGGAGTTGGCCATGTTTGCAGGGTTTGAATTGTGTCAACATATTTTTTTGTGTAATCCAACTCATGGCAGAGGGGAAATTGTGTGACTGTTGTCAATGTGAGCCAAATAGAAATGGTCAGGTGCAGATAGGATATAGGCATGCAGTGAGATGTGTTGGGCCATTTTCAGCTGGTGTGGGGGTAATGGTGGCCATTGCCTGAAGTGCCACGAGGCACTCAGCACCTAGGGACAATGAATTGGAGGATGGGGTTTTTGCCATAAGTGGATAGCCCTGACATCAGCTCCTCATAAAGTGTTTGAGGGGAAAGGTGTGAGAAGAGGTTTGCAATGGTCACCACAAGTGTGGTATCATCTGGGATATGTGTTCAGGTGGTGATAATGGGGATGATTTTATATCTTAAATTTGTAGCTGCTGCAGCGGCCGCGTCCTCTTTGGTGGGAAAGCCGATGTCAAAATAGCCCTTATAAGGGCTGAAGTCTATAAATCCTGCCAGTGCAAAGGTAGCAGTTGCCAGTTCAATTATCAATTTGTCAGTATATGGGAAGAGGCATCCATACTTGATTGTAGGCAAAAGCAGAAAGTGGATTGAGGTAGGGCTATGGGATGGGGCAGCTTGGGTGAATTGTGCTAGGTATAGTGCTAAATCCCTTGGAGGGACATAGCAATCAGATGTATTTGGTGGACTGGATGAGCCAGTTCACATGTGTTTGCCTGCTTGGTGGTAAACGCTAGCGGTTGGAGCCCAGCTTCCCCACACTGGGGCAGCCGGTGGTGGGTCTGAGGACATGAATTGGGAAATTGATGTGCCAAGGCAGTGGTGGAAAATCGTTGTTTTTTATAAAATTTCTTGAAAGTGATGTTGAGTGGAAAGAAAAACAACTTGTTTCAAATACCTTTTGAGCTTTAGAAAGGTTAAGAATATTGTAAGACAGTTGGCAAAAAATGCGATAAATTGGCCAAAACTCTTCCCAAACTATTAAAGCAGAAGTTCAACAATTAAGCGATTTAATTATAGAAAATTAACATAAGGTGTGTCAGAAAATTGATCAGATGAATCCCCCCTGTAGTTGCAAGAATTACGGGTAAGATTTTATTGGGGGCTGGAAGATCAATTGACACTAGTTATGTTGATACTTTGATAAATAATATTCTGATTTGTGAAACTTTATTTCACCGCTAAATTTCAATTTTCAAAATTACAATCACCCAGAAATTTAGCTTATCAAATATAACGAATAATGGTGGTAAAGTCCACTGAACGCTCCTCTGATGCATCAGATTTCACTCAAATCAATCCTAAATCACAAAACCTTAGGTTGCCGACTTGTGCGTCAACCCATATGACCTGCTCCCAAAAGCAGATGTATATCAAATTTTAATTACTCAAAGTAGATGTAAGTCCTGGAGACTAGCCCCTGCAACTGGATGGGGAGCAACACCCCTTCCAAACCAAAAGAAGTCATAAGGGCCAAGTGGACCCTCTGTTGCAGTTGAGTGACTTGGCGCACATGATAGACAAGGGCTGAATGACAGCTCTCCCCCAAAAAATAACCTATTCCCACCTCTTTCCTCTCCTCAACCCTGGTAAGTTTATTAGAGGGGGTCTGCAGAGATTGCGCACACCAGAGGCCATGGAAAGGCCCCTAGGATCCCCACTCCCCAGGCAAACTATGCAAAAATTTTGGGGGAATTAGCATTTACCAACATCGGAGCCCAGCCTGCAAATTCTGGGCTGGAGGAGCCAGTCTGGAGTGGCCGGCACTGGAATCAGGTTGGTGCATGACTCAAATCTTAAACCAGGTACCAAACTACTTTGACCAGTTGCCCCAATGCTCCGGGATGGATCCTGGAAGCTCAGATCGTGTGCATAGTCCAATAAAGAGTTTGTATCAGGTCTTAAACAACTCAACCCAACGTCTCCTGCCTCATGGGACAAATTTATAGAATCTGAATCATGCAAACAGGCTGACTCAGATGACCAGGACCCAGATTGGTACCGTTGACTTGGTTTGGTCCTAAGAACGTGTAAAATTTGCAAAAGGTTTTTTTGATTTTTGCCAAATCTTAAGTTTCTCTCTACCCCCCTCTGTGCCAGCCAACCAAATGTCATCACCAAAACATAAACAACCAATCGCATAGTTCTCCTCCTATGCGATTTACTTGGTACTTAAGGCAACTTCCCTGGCCAGGGGCAGTTGTTGGTTCATTCTCTTAGCTTCTGCGCTTTGCACTTAATAATTTGAAATCCCTGTACAGCTTGCCGCGGCCTTTTTCCACCTTACTTTTTACTAAAATTCTGATGATCTATCCAAAGAAGTGCACTGTCCCCAGTTTATCATACCAATGTTTGCCAACTGGATCATCCAGTCGCTTGACCCTACCATGTGGCAGCAGATTATAAATTTGATAAACCATCTCACCCCTGATGACAAGCTTTCTGTCTCATTTGTTACTGCACATCTGTTTAATGAAAATCCTCCCATCAGTTCTACTGCTGAGTTTTCTGAAACCACTCTCTGGTTGTAGAAACACCAGAGTGGCTCTGCCCCACTTTTTGTGGACTTGGAGTCCAAAACTTGATCAGCCGCTGATGGCTCAGCCCACCTGTGAGAACTGTCCATGGGAAGCTTGGTCCCAACCTCCTTCATGGGTCACATTCCCCCTCCGTTCTCACCTCCAATTGTGCGGCAGCACCTGTGCCATCTCTTGCTGGCACGTAAGCTCTCCTGTTTGAATCCAAAGGCCAACAACTGTGAAGCCTGGAGGATTCATTGTCCTCCCTACCTCTTTAGCCTTTTTGGGTTTGCCCCACAAGACTCACGTTGCCCCCACTGCAACCATCCGGTTTGCCTTGGAGGCCTTTGTTAAATTATTGAACTTTTACTTTCCTCACATCCCCATTAGAACTCTACTCTTACTAGTCGCTCATACTGATGTGCCTATGTCATTATGGGCTCTCCACTGGGTGCTCACGCACCCTTACTGGGAGCTCAGTCTAATTTATATCAGCTGAATTCATGACAGTGGAATCACAAATCATACCACCACTTTCCAGCCTACCCCAGTCAACTCAGTGTTGACTGAGGGTCAATTAATTAGTGCGCCCCACCTTGGAGGCTCATCTAATGATTTAACTACAGTTGTTGGACATTTGCCCTCACAGCTGAACAAGAAGAATGATTTAGATTGGATTCAGATGAAAAAGGGAAATGGCAGCCATTTGCGATTATTTGAGGATTTTAAGAGTGATTCCCACAATAATAAAACCATTGCTATTGGAGAAATCAGCCAAAAGTCCCTGGCTGACTCTCAGTGGAACCCCATTAACTGGGGTAATGTGAGTTCAAAACCTCTACGGGCACCAAACATAAAATAAAATGGTTGGATTACTCTGACCACATGACGGACTTTGGGGTTACCATAGGAAGGCACTCCTTCCACCACCCCAAAGTCATTCACTGCACCTACATGGGTACCCCCTTTTATAGGCTTGGCGGGGGTCCCTCAAGGTGCAAGAAATTTTTCAGGCGGTGATTGGCTCAAGTTATAAAAACGTTACCTCATGGGTACATTCTGGCCAATCACAATTCCTCTTCTTTCACCCTGCTGCTCTGATGCAAATTCCTGAGGTATGATACGTTATTCCAGCATATTTTCTAAATTGGAAAGCACTGAAGCTATTCCAAACCTATCCCTGAATCTCTCCGACCTTCAAAAATAGTATAAATATTAATTGTTGGAAGTTGGAAAGGGATCACTTCTCATTTGGACCCCAACGCTCACATTAAAATTATATAAACCAAATTTTTAATTTATCTATTTTTATTTCTATCAAATCCTTTGTGGGATCCAGTGGCGTATCACCAAGCGAGTGTAAATGAGATGGATTCCTACAACAGTAGCAGGGAGTATTGCAGCTCCCAATACTGCACAGGAGGTTGGGATTGCTTTGCCAACTGCTTTCCCTTCGAAAATCATCCTGAGCGCCCAAACTGAATCATCATTGATTATTGAGTCAGTTGGCCGTCATTTTTCTAATTCAAAATAAACCAAAGCGGCCAAACTGAATCTATTATAATGGGTAAATCAGTTGTCCATCATTTTAATGGTTTGGAAGGCAACCAACGTGCCTCAACTGAATCAACAGTAAGTGTTGAATCAGTTAGCCATAAATTTCATCAAAAACAAAATCAAACTCAAAGTTCAACTGAAACTAGTCAAATAGCCAATCAGACATCTGGAAAACCTTTACCAGTATCTGCTGATGGTCAGATGAAGGCTGGAGTAATTGATTGGTTTGATGATGAGCCAGAATCACCCAATCAATTGTCAGAGAATAAGCACAAACCAGGTATGTTTAAACAACTGCCCAAATTTGTGTACCAACGGGGAAGACCCAGCAGGGGCCAGCGCATAAATCCAGAGGAATGCCAGAGCCTCCATCTGGGGCTTTCACCCATGAGGAATCCGCTAAATTAAATATAAATTTTAAAACAAAAATAAGCAATTGAAGGATGCCGCTGGTGCAAGGCAGGAAAAGCTAGTGCCTGCACTAACACAATTGACCCACGTGAAGCTGATTTTGTGGCTGAAGTGTGGAAGAAATGGGCGGAAACTCGCTCACAACGTGCACTCCCTAAGTCCACTCTTGCCCATGCAGTGAGAGTCTACTATGGGCATAATCCTATTGAGTTATATACAAGAGATTATTTTAGCTATTTTGAAACAATAGCAAGAGCCTTTCCAGCGAACACCACCATTCATGAAGTAGTGGAAAGCCACTATATTGATGTAGGGTTTACAACTTCAGCAGATGCAGACCATGCAGCCTCAGTTACAATTGAGATTACACGTGGCTCTCTTCAGATACTGAGAACAAGGTCTAACTTGGAGAAAATTTCCTGGATAACTTTTCAAATCTGTTAACTACAGTGGAACCAGAATCTCTAAAGCTTGCGCTTCATTGGGGATTGATGGAATTTGGGTCAGTTCTATTAGTAGACCTGTGCGCACCAGCCTACTATGCCCCTACCCAGAGGGCTCATATTGCTAGAGCATCATTTATCCCTAATCCAATGGTGGCCCGCAACATGGAGGTGATCCCACGTGTTGCAACCATTGGATCCTGTTCAAAAATCTTCTTTGTTGACCCAGACCAGGCATGACCACGTTGTTCATGGTGTAATGCTTTGGGCCACCTATGTAATAGTTGTACAGATCATAAGCAAGCTCTCTCATCTAGTAGCCAAGTTCCAGTGGCAAGTAAGAAATGCTCCCACACAGCATCAGAGGCAATCCCACAACCCACCCACTGGGTATCAGTACAGGATCTAACCCCTGCTGCCATTTGGGTGGCAGTTGAGAAGGCACAGTCAGTAGCACAACTTTACTTCCATAGTGCGGAAGTCCCTCTGCCAGTTGGCACCCCTTCTAAGTTGCCAGACCCTTCGCCAGCGCAAAATAAACGCAAATCTGTTTCACATAAAACTAGCCCAGAGGAAGCTAGTTTTGGAGTAGCATCTAAAACTAATTATGCACCACAAGAAACTAAGAGAGTGGAGCAGTTATGGAGCACCTCAAGTAGAGGTGGAGGCTTTAAGTCATCATCCCCCCACCATCTAAGGGAATTGCAACTCAATCTTCATTCTTTGTATTGAAGGAGATGAACATGGACTCTGATACTTCAGAGGATGCCCAAATTGAGGAGTTCATGGAGCCCCTCAGTATACTCCCATGAAGAGCAGTGGGGTAGTATCCTAGGCTGACTTACAGGCTCCTCAGGACCTTCATCTCAGAATAACCCCCCTCCTCCGCGTCAATCTGCTTAGATTGCCGCTAAAAGTCAGGCACAAGGACTTAAAATGAGCAGCCTTATAGATGCAGGTTTAAGCTCTGGTAACCCCCCAGGATACGGAGGTGGACAGCTATGAGGCCCCAAAGGGGCACCCTGACCCTGCAGTCCATTAACTCTAATGGGCTGCAGGATTACAAATGGAGAGTCTGCCTTCTCCACAACTTCAGTTTGAATCACATGGATATTTCAGCCATCCAGGAGCCCCATGTCCCTCCCTCTGCAATAGAAGCATTGAAAAACCAATTTAGAGGTAACTCTTGTTAGAAAACTATGTAGGCCTTATTATCGTCAACCCCCAGGTGAAAACCCACCAATTTATGAAATACCTTGATGATCGCCTTATCTTGGCTAAATTATCTACCCCTGAGTTTTCCTTCTTTGTTGCAAGCATATAACTGCCAAATAAAGGCCTGAAGCAGGACCATCTTTTGAAGGAACTTGCTCTACTACAACTCACACGCAATACAGTTCTTATGGGTATTTTCAATACAATATTAAGTTGGGTGCAGGACACATATCCTCTTGCAACACAAGACAGATGAGGTACTGCTCAGCTTCAGGATTTTTTCAGGTCAAGTGGATTCACAGATGCACTTTCCCCATCAGCGTCTAGCCTTGGCTGTATGTCTCAGATCCAAGGTGCAGGTTGTAAATTCATATCAGCTTCAAGGATTGATATGGCCCTAGTGGGCCCCTTGCTGGTGGGTCCAGTTTCCTCTCCCATAACCCAAGATAACACTATAAGTGGTCACAGATTCCTCACAGTGATCCTGACAACAATATTAAAACCATCAAGAAGATTTTGGCCAAGGATTGCTCCAGAGCTCTTGAACAACTATTTTTCAAGAGAGAAAATAAATGCAGCCATTTGTGAGCCAGAGCACATGGCCTCAACTCATTTGCGAACTTTACAAGAAAAATGGACGAATACAAAAGCAGGGATCTTAAAGGTAGCCTACAATTATGCTAAGGCTTGAATGACGGCTGCCTAAGGTAAAGTCAGACATTATGAATCTATATTAAAACACCTTGAAAGGAATTGTAATCTGGTGCTTTCCTCTCGGTGGTTGAAGGTGTGGGAATGGACCAAGAGAGATACCAGCTGGAACTTACTGAGCAAGACTAACATGCAGTAAACTTCACATCATACGTTACTACCAAAGTGAGAAAGGCCCACCCGTTTCTTTTACCAGAAGAAGAAAGCCCGCTTAAAGGATCAGGAGCTTGCAACCTTGAGGGTGGGACCACCGTCACCACAAACAAGGAGGAAATTACCAGCGAGATCCACTGTTAATGTTCATCCCTCTTCAAGGCTTCCTGGGTAAGCCTGGCAGATGTTCATGAATTCATTGGAGGGTCTCCAGAATCATTTGTTAATTACTCAGCGGATGAAGAACTTTTTGCACCAATTACACATCAAGAAGTAATGGACATTCTATTCCACAGCCCACGCCTGAAGGCACCAGGCCCAGATGATATACCATTTGAGGTGTTTCTAGTGGATCCTGTCGCAGTTACAAAGGCCCTCCAGCCCCTCTTCTGGACCCTCTTTGCAGAAGGGGGAGTACTTCCTGAATTGAGAGGATAAATTATGAGCCTTATCCATAAGAAAGTGAGCCGAGAGGACCTTTCAAACTGGAGATAAATATCACTATTGAATACAGACTACAAGCTATATACTAAATGTCTAACAAACCGCATGACTAAGTGGGCAGCACTACGCCTCAACCCAGCTCAACATGGTTTCATTCCATGATGATCGCTTTGGAACAATTACAATGAGCTTCTGGCTACCCTGTCAGCCACCTCATCTCAAACTCATGGTTTTGTGGCGCTTCTGGATATAGAAAAGCATATGATTGAGTAAATTGGAAGTATCTGGATGCCTCCCTAACCCGCCTTCACATCCCACCACAAGCTAGGACATGGCTATCAGTGCTTTACGCCCAGCTTCACACTAATATACTGTTCCCAACAGGCCTTACAGCAGCGGTTATGGTTGAACAGGGTCTTCGTCAAGGAGATCCACTGAGCTCAATATTGTTCAACATAGCTTTACACCCTTCTGGCCCTACTCCAGGAACAGCTAAAGGGTATTCAGGTTCCAAAGAAACCCCCCCACACCCACACCATAACCTTTGCTGATGGCACAGCAGTGGCAGTTGGATGAAAAAAGGGCCTAGATTTGGCCACGGAGGCCTTGGATCGCTACTTCAAGGCTTCCAATGCAAGATTAACAATTCTAAAACCATTATAGTGCAAGTGGGTACCCAATAGTTTACCCTCCTTTTGGTTTGAAACCTACCCGGTACACCTTTCAGCATCTAGGTGTCCTCACCACACCACAAGGGATCACAATCAAGGATAATGAGGAACGCTTGCTCAATGCAATTAATGCTCATGTAGCTAGCTAGAGACGACGGTGTATCACCCCCCAGGGGCGCACCCTGATGGCAAATGATTTTTTCTTCTATCAAAGCTATGGTTCCTCGCTCATGTCTGTCCCTTTATGGACAGTTTATATACAAGGTTTAACGTAATGCTTTACTGGTGGATATAAGAATCCAACCCCCCCCACCCACAGCTCTGACCACAATATCCTGACCCCGCAGTAAAGGAGGCCTAGGTCTTTTGGACACTAGGTCTCATGTCACTTCAATACTGACGGAGTTCCTTAAGCCCATCATTTTCTGGGATATAGCTCTAATGTCACAATGGGCTCCAGCCTTACGCCAGGGTTTAGCGGCCTCTCTAGGGCTCCCACAGACCTCACCAACAGTTGTGGTAGAATGACTAACAAATCATCCAGGTCACCGCCTCAAACCCTCATCAAGTTTTTACTGGAATCAGGCTTTCCTTGCAATTAAGGGGGCGGGAGTATGAGTGTACCACGCCTATTCTTATAAAAGTGGTGGCCCTGGAATCAGCCCCCATCGTCACAGTCTGGTTCATAATGGGAAGAATTATTATCTCCCAAGTCCACCCTTTGGATAGACCACCAATGCAGCCTCGTCTCCTTAAACTTTTACCTCCGCTGTGGAATGTGATCTCAAGGCGCTCTGGAAGGAAGTTATCCATCCTGTTCTCTCAGAAAAAATGTCAAATATGCTGTGGCATGTTCTACACTGCTCATACAGAACAGGGGATTGAACTGGTCCCACCTTCCAGAAGAGTTTCCCATGATGTGCAGAGTTGACAGACACTCACCTCCACCGCTTCTTTACTTGCCCCCTCATAGCCCCTTTCTGGAGCAAGGTCCATGAACTCCTGAAAGAAGCTTTGGTAGTGCACCCTGTTCAGAACTTCATGTTCAAACTCTCACTACCCAATTTCTCCCAATAATTGAGGGTCCTGGCATTTGGCGTAGTGATATGGACTATTTATAATTCATATCTTTGCGCCGCTTTTGACTCCACTCTGTATTTGCTGCCCCATATGAACACCCACTTTCAGGTTCATTTCAAGATGGCTCTGAGAGTATTTATCATGTCGCCATGGGCTAATAGGTCAGTTCGAGCTGACACCTGGCTTTGGCAAAGCTTTCCCCCACCCTTTCTTGACACCTCCACTTACTCCTTCTTTTGTTTCAATCTCTTAGGAGCTCAGATGTGATTAAATAAGTAATAGTGTATCCCCCTGCAGGTTGTGGCCACCTAATGCTAAAAAAATATGCTGATTTGTGCTCTGCATTAGTTTGTGTGATCTATTTCAATGATTCTGCTAAGTCTGGATGCATCAAGGATTATCCCCAGTACTAATTAATGGTATTCCAATCATTGGCAATCTACTCCAAAGATGATTGACTAATATATTAACTAGTTGTGATTTGACACTGGTGACTGGAGCTGAGGATGACAACATATTTTATAAATTGATTGTGATGGATTGAGAGTTTGATTTCAAGGTTTTGAGATCTCTGAAAACTGAATTCAATGATGATTCAATCAAATACTATTTAGGAATAGCTAACAATTCAAGACAAGAAAAATTGTATCACTAGCAGAATATCAAGGGTTTCTGATAATCAGGCAAGTGTTGAACATTTCGCTGCCTAGGATTTTGAATACTGTCAACTGAAGATCGAGGATATTTGATATTATTTATAATAGTAATTTCTATATAATGAACTGGTGACTGATACTGAGAATAATATAGCCTAAAATTCAGTGTTTAAGTACATCCAATTAAGAGGGAATAAGTATCAGTGAAGGCCAATGATTGAGTAGATTGTCAGTGATGAATGCTGTTAAATGTTGTTAGGCAGCCAGTGGATTTCTAGAAATATACATTAGGATAAAGAGTTGTAGTTCTCTCTTAATAATGATCTTCTTTGCTCCCATCTTTTATAGTTGAAGCAGTGAAAGTAGCTTGATTATGGAAGATGGGACAGGAGATCCCCAAAGTAGGTGTTATGTAATGTACCTGAAGTGAGAGGCACTGCCAACCCCATACCTCAACCCAATAAGGAAGACCCACAGGAATTTGGCCAATTAGCCACCAACAATGGTGGACTGAGGGCCTTCAGCTATGAGAGTTGAAGGTAGCCAGGAGCTAGGCTGCTCAGGACGGGGGATATATTTACTGGTGCTGCCTAAGAATATTTGGCAATTGGTCATGAGAAAAAGTAGCAAGGGGTTGGGCTTCCCAGGAAGGGGGCTGAGGACCACTGATGCACTCCTAAAAAGTGCAATACTGCCAAGGTGAAGTTGTTGGTCTGCTGGATTGGTGGGTTGCCCTGCAGACTTGTAGGGGAAGGTATGCCTAGGAATGTGGAAACAGCAAGGGCGGCAGTCCTCATACTATTCTCTCTGGCATACTAGCAGAGCCCTGATGTAGTGAATTGAAAAATTCACTTCAAAATATTATACTATAATAAATAAACCCTTTGTTAAATTAGTGAGGGTACTTGATAAGCAAGTATATGCATGATAGGATTTTTTTATATAACAACTATTGCCAATTAAGATGGCAATATAAAAGTGGAAAGATATTATTGATATACTTATAATTGGTTTTCCCAAAGCTTCCTCACCTTCTGATATGGCTTCCTAGCCTGTTAGCTGTGATGCAATATTAGGAAATTTTTTATTTTTTTATTTTTTTATATCCAATAATCCCTTTGTTTGGCCCATTTGCAAATAAAGACGCGTGGCGGCTCCCCACTTTGGGTTGAGCACCACTAGTGCTAAAAATGATATACTTATAGTTAGACATCTAAAATTGAAATGTAGCATTTGTTCATTAAATATGCTTTTTGCCTTAAAGTTAACCAAAAAAATCCTTTTGAATATTTTATTGTATTTTTTGCATATATGCATCTAAAAAATTAACGTATATATAAATCTAAAAATGAGTATATTATCCAAAAAATGAGAGTTGTGTAAATCTGAATATATATGCATCCAAAATATGAGAGTTATACAAATATAGATGTGCATATATTCATTCAAAAATTGAGTGTTATATACTTTTATTTCAAAATTTACTTAATAATTATATTTTAGACAAAGACCAAAATACTTTAAGAAGTGTACATATTGGCTAAGAAATTTCTGCTAAATTTAAGGACTAAAAAATAAAGAATCTTGGTTTGGAATCTTTCTTTTGCTTCAATACCCAAATTAAAGCCAAATTCGGATTTTTTTAAAAAAATACAAAAAACAACCGCTCAATTGAGCCAAAACTTACTGATTTCAATGCAATTGACACCTGCTGCCACAGCTTGGGGTGATGGTGCACCGCCATCTGGCGTCTTTCAGCCGCCACTAAAGCATTCCTGGGCTGGCTCTGCTAGCCCTCCCAATGCTACTGGGCATTATGTCCTCCCTCAAAACTTGGCCCACCACCTTGCCAGCTCTCAGGCAGTGCTCTGGAGCCCTTTGGTGCTCCCATGGAGCAATTTGTGTTTCAGCCTCCAAGTCAAATATGGGAATCTCTTCCCATATGCAAGTGCAGCCATCATTGAGATGGCCACGGCAGTTTTCAAACCTGCCAGCTATATTGACTTCCACCCCTTTAAGGGGTACTTCAACCTCAGCTTCCACTCTGAAGCTGATGCAGTGGCAGCAGCCAAGCTTCAATTAATTTTTAAAAAAATTCATTTGCCCACTGTTTGCACCTGGCTCCCAGATGAGGCCACTTTGTTGGCCCAGTTTGCCAGGTTTCCCTCTTTCCTTTCCACCAAATGCCTCCACCATGAGCTCACAGAGGGTTTGGGCATTTACGGCGCAGACCCCATGTTGCCATTTGTGGTTCCCAATGGGGAAGATCAGTTGGCAGGGCCTTGTGCCTTTGCAACAATCCATCCATTTCATCATGACTCTCACCTTGAGATTCCCCCCGCACTGTGATAAGATCTGCCCCTGATAACACATTCTGGGCGCGTGTTTAAAACAGCTGCACCATTTGCCCCTTGTGCTTTGAGCTTCACTACTCAAAGCACAAGTGCCCCGCAGTTGCCGCTTCTGCTGCATCTGCCACTCAGGGCTCAGGTGCCACCCCAGCGGCTGCCTCACCCCAATTTTTTGAATGGGGCTCAATCCTCCCACTCCCAACGTCAGGGAATTCTGGCGCTGCTTTCAAAGCAGTGACCAATCAAAATTTATGAAAATTTAAGGCTTTTGAAAATTTGACTGGATTATGGAATCCTGATTCAATGGCTAACCAGTTTCAGCTGAGCTGCCATGGTTGACAGCACATGGCCAATCAGCTCTGGTCACAGCCCCAATTCCTGTGGCTGGCCCAGCGCTGGCCAAATTCAACCCATTTGAGGCTCTTGAATGGATTGATGAGGACAAACAGCCTTGCCACATGAAACCTGATTTTGCTTTGGAGGAGTTCTTTGTTGACCCCTAAATCATGTTTCCACTACTTTTGTCCAAAAAATGGGTTTTCCATTTATAAAAATATGAATGAAATGGCAGTTGTGGCTGCAGCTGCCCCAGCCAACACCCTCCTCCGCCATCATCTTCATGGGGCAATGGAGCCTCTTGTCAAGGGTACTCCTATCCCCAACTTTCCTCATGATTTTGAGGAAGATTCAAAGTATGAAATTGAGGAGCTTGCTTTCAGTGCGAGCCATGCTTGCATCAATGCAGAAAAACCTTCTCTTTATGACCCCAATTATCCCAAAACTGCCAATTCATCAAGTCATTTACTTTTATGCCAGCTCTCATCGTTTTTGCTGAGCATCAACTTTCTCAATACATTGAGGTGATGGACACCGCCATCCTCATTAATGAAGAAAGCCCCCAACTATACCTCATTATGCCCCATGTCACTGATGCTCCCACGCCAATGCTGTCTGCCATGGTCTGCCAGCCAAAACGGGCTCTGGACAAAAGTTTCCCCAAAGCCTCCTCGCCATCTGATATGGATTTCTAGGCTGATAACCTAGGGTCTATATTAGGAATTTTTTTATTCATATTAATCCCTTTGTTTGGCCCATTTGTAAATAAAGATGCGTGGTGGCTCCCCCTTTTGGGTTGGGCACCACTAGTACTAAAAAAAGATTTTTTTGAAAATCAGTGAATGGGTTAATGTCTGATGAGTCCTAGCCTAATTTCATAATTGGCCAGCTGGTTAGGACTTTTGAATGCATCAATGTATAAAAATTAACAGTTAAAAACTTGCTTCCAAATATTTTTTTCATTCTATCTAGG
The DNA here is from genome assembly GCA_022478985.1 of Massospora cicadina. NCBI lineage: Eukaryota > Fungi > Entomophthoromycota > Entomophthoromycetes > Entomophthorales > Entomophthoraceae > Massospora > Massospora cicadina. The sequence goes on along the minus strand of JAKSZP010013316.1, from coordinate 131,277 downwards.
CTATTTTTGTTTCACAGATATATAGTGACTTTTAATTTCTGAATTAAGCATAATCTGTAATGACCTAAAACTTTTCTTGCTACTACACAGGCTCATTTCACCATTTAAGCATTATTATTTTTTGTTGAATATCTCATTAAGCAATGAGGTTAAAGTGTGCTGCACAGTGTATAGATAAAATCGGGGTGTGGCTGTGTCATGGACACAGCCATGTGTTTTATATGAATACATGTACATAATGGGCAATATTTTCTTTGAGCGTATATGTATGTCATAATCATTTTTGAACACTAAAAATCATTTGGATTTCCATGTTTTATCTGTGATGGCAACATTTTCCTTTTGTTGGGTTCAGGAAAGAAATCAAGTAAACAAATAATTACTGTGTTAAAACTTATTAATGATAGATCTGTGATATGAAAAGTACAAAACAAATGGCATACAGGATACTTCGAGATTTCTGGTAAACGGTAAATCAATACAGGTCTTACATAGTGTTGTTGAAGAAGTTTTGATGTAAGACACATTAAACTTGCTGAGCATGAAGTTGGGCAATGAGCGGTTTTGTGAGACATTGACATTTAAGTCTCTGACCATCATGATTGGTGTAGTGAGATCTGGCTCATATTGGAGATAATCTTTTATTTAACCAAGGCAAGCTGACCAGGGTACAGGCATTACCAAAAAAAGAAATGACATGAAACCTGAACAGGGTCAACTCCATCAAAGAAAGTTTTTCCACCTCCGGATCAGGACTCAAATCTTTCTGGTTACGTTATGAGTAAGGTTTTCGTGTTATTAGACATACTAACTGCCAATAGCTTCCTTTGGCTGGCACCCCGATCAATGTGCAAAGGGTGGGAATTGAACCTGCAACCTTCAGGTTGGTAGCCATATGCCCTTACCAATTCGCCTTCCACCCCCTATTGGAGATATTCTTAATGATGTTTTTAGAATACTTTAACAGCGATTGTAACATACAGAGCTTAATTTCTGCTAACGTTGTTCTAGATGGATGTACACACACCTGAGTATGTATTGAAGATGCCATTGACTGTTACGTTTACTAGACAGATATCACCAAGCTTTGGGTCTTTGATCTGAAAATTCATCTTGGAAATGTCAATGTTAACTCTGTTACAATCAGTGAAGCTATTGATGGTGCAATTTATGGTGACTCCACCGGTTATGCAACTTGATGATGATGATACCGCCACCGATGATGTAGTTGAAATTTGTCTTCACTTAGCAGTGTTACGATATGATCTCAGATCAAAGCCAGGCACCTGCACTGGCTTGAAACCTTCCATCCACATCTTACTAATTGCCAAGTAATCAGATCGTTTGATGATGGAATTGGTAGAAATGTCTTCTGAGTGCACGACCAAGCTTTGTGCATTAATAGCGGTGACAAGTATAAGACAACGCTGATCAGGAACATAATCACAAAACTTTTCTACTTGTGCAACTAGTGTCAGCAGTGGATGTTGGGCCAGTCACTGGCACTCATCTCGTATCTCTCTAGCTGTAGGAGACGCCTGACCAAATCCATGATAAAACTTGAAATTGTTTTGGGCATTGATAATACAAAGGCCATCTAATGATGTGACATGAGTTAAAGCCACATAAACTAATTGGTTTTGCTGCAATTTGTCATATTGATACATGACTTGATTGAAAGTGCCTCCTTGAGATTTATGTATCATGATTGCACATGCTGGCATGATGGGAAACTGTATTTGGAAGCATTTGATTGTCAGACTGAGTGGTGTGTTGGCACTGCACGCTTTTATCAGTGTCCACTTGAAGTTGAGAACCTCACGCTTGCAGATTACATGTGGCTTAGCTTTGAGTCGACATTGCTGGTCCATCATCTTGAGAGGAAATTCAATCCATAGTCTGAGTCACTGTTTGTGTGTGTCCACAAATATTGATGGTTTTTTCTGTGCCTCTAACTCCACAAAATGCTCATCTTCAATGAGCAGCTCTATATTCTTTAACACACCAATTGCATAGTTCGCTATGCCATCCTCAACATCAATGTTAGTTGTAATCATGTAAGGGTAACCCACTGCAAGCGGAATCTTATAAGGCAGTCCACCCAACTTGACAACGCTGCTTTTGTGAAGCTTTTGCCAGGCTGTAGCAGCTTTAGTGTAATTCTTGTAGCCAATCAAAGTGTCATTGGTGATGCTGTTTGTCTCTGTCACAATAGCACTGCTGTTATATGAGTCCATGCTGTGATTTTGATGATACAAATGCACAACGCCTATCATGTTCATATTGAATCACTGTTGGATTCTGAATTGTAACTCAATGAGTTTAATTTCATCAACATCGAGCACTCTCCATTGCCAACTTTAGTAAGTATAGCAGAGAATGTAGCATCGCTTTGCCACATTACTTGCTGTAGTGTATAGTAGTTTAACAATTGCAAGAGCGCGGCACCACCAATCATGTTGCGAGGGGCTTGATAAACAGGTATAGCGTTAACTGGTGACAGTTGGCAAAAGTCATCATAGAAAAAAACATTCATGCTGCCAAACAGTTGATCATGCGCGCCAGTGATCTCCTACAGACATAAGTTGATTTTGTGTAACACATCTGATCTGATCATGCTAACCTCGTCAATTATCACACATTTTACACTGACAAACATATTTCTGTAATTTTGCAGAATCTCTCACTACCTTGTGCTAGTCTGATGCGATTGTGTAATTTTGAAAACAGCTTGCACGGTTATACCTTGGATATTGATGGTGGCTTTGCCGGTGGAGGCACATGCTATGAACGCGTCGGTCAAGTAGTTGTGTTGCACTTTGAATTGATTGTATATTTCCATTATGAGTTTCAGCACATACATCTTACAAAACTGACAAGGTCGGTGAAGAAAACCTGTATTGGTTCTGAGTTGAGTGTGTATAAGCAATGTATCACCTCCAGAAGTATCTCTTGTTGACGGAGTTAGTGCTATGCATCATGCGACAGAATTCAGCTTTGGTCATTATATTTTATTGCCAGTGGACTAAAGATACGGATGTCACCATAGTCGCAGCATCAAAATCATCTGCATTCTCTACACAGCCTTGCTTTACTATAATTTACACAAACTCCTTGCACTGATTGCAGGCACCCAATGGATCTTCATCATCAAATTGTTTGCACATCTGCCACAGTTCCTTGACCACATGTTTGATTTCAATGCTCAATTCATATTGTTTGCACTTCTCCATGATCTCAGCCTCTCTGGCATCGTAAGTCTCCATAAATTCTTACAGTCAATTATGTTGACTGCCTCACAGTGATACGGTAGATATAACGTGACCATCTCTCATTTGTGGTTCACAATATAATAAGTCTCATACAATCTGTAGCATATAACCCTACAACGGTCTCTTTTACAATATGTTACTGAATGTGCATTAATGTCCTCTGTGTCATCCTCATCATCTTCACTGCACTCTTCATTATGATCATCATCTTGACGTTTTCTCTTTTTGTTACCAACAGCCATATACCAAGTGACAAAGTCTGCCAAGAATATTGACTCTAACTCCGCAGACCTATCCTCATAACGCTGAATCATTGTTTTGGTCCAGATGTTGGTGCTGTTCTAATCTGACAATTGTTTGTCCATCATGGCCTTATGATTGTGATCCTTCTATCTCTCAATTGGCCAAACAGTAGGAATGTAAACAACGTCAACACTGGCTATACTCATTTTTTGGTAAAGCAAGTACCAGGTAGCCTCTTGTGATGACGTCTCAACCATGTTGAGTAACTTCAAGTTGAGTTGTTTCAACAACTGTAGATATTCTTTCACAAGGTGTTCATTGTGTAACTTCATTAGCTCATAATGTAGATGGCTAATGCCTCAATTTGACTTATTAACATATACAACCATGTAAGCTGCACATCTGTACTCTTCAAGTATGAACTGCAAGTTGCTATTAGAGCCCAGTGTTTGTGCAATCCATGGATTGAAAGTGTTGGTATAAATCTCTGTGAAGTCGCGTTTAAACATCAACATTGGCTGATGTAACGAAGATCAGATTATATCAAGTACTGTGCCTTCATTATATTGTTGTCAATATAGAACTCTCCAAGTTTTTCATAATGTTTTTCCTCCAGTAGCTTGCACAGTTTAGCTGCCTTTGTTATAAACTTCTGTGATGACCATTGTCTTTTGATATTGGCGGTAGCAATTGTGTCTTGATTATTGGCCAGTAGGGTATATCGAAGCAGCATGTTGTTTCACCTCATTTTGGTACAAGTAAATATATGTCAATGAACTTGATTGTTGTACTGATCACCCAGCAAGTCATCATGACTAACAGAACACATATCAGTGACCATTTTAATGGTATTAGGCATACTTTCAGACATAGGCACATGATAATCACAATCAAGCTACAAAAGGATGTGCGCATGTGGACTGCCATGGTGTTGAATTCAATTTGTTGAAAGAAGTCCACAACACAATACTTGCTGTAAAAACTGTGGGTTTTCACTGGTGAACAGGTTCACTTAACTACTGACTCTGGAAATAAATACAAATTTTCTAATTGTATGAAGACAATTAGCCTAGTCAAGTTTGGATAAATGGGTAGCTTTGGCCCTACTCTGGCAATATAAAGGTTCAAGTGACTTTGGTCTCACTCTGGCATTGAACTTTAGACAGGAAGTACTTCTTCACAACTTCACTTTGAAGTAAACAATCAACAATTGAAAACAATAAAGTATTCACAGTACTAAGGTGTTTATTAATATCAAAAAGAGGGAATATTTATAGGGTAAAATGGGGTAGGACATGTGTTAGGGATATTCATGGTAACCACAATATTCTCAGCATGCCTAGCTGACAAAAAGGGATATCCACAATGGTCTTGGCATGCCTAGACAACGAAAAGGGGTATCTACAATGGTCTTGGCACACCTAGCCAACAGAAAAGAGATATTGGTTCAATTTTGGGAAATATTCCAGCTGATATTCACAAGGAATAGCATATTTAAATTGCTATTTTTATCAGCCCACATGTCAGCTACCAAACCCAAATTTCCCATGAGTAATTGCTCATTTTGAGCCAATTTACTCATATCCACGTTGTCAGCAACAATCCCCTGATGAAATAGGAATGTTAATTCTCATTGGATTCAATCCTCTGTGAATTACAATTAACCATTTAATTGGTGATTATTGCCAAAGAGATGGCAAATTGATCAACATCTCTAAGCTTAATCATTAAGCTAAATTAAATAAATGAACCAATCATTTTAAATTAATTGAAGCTTAAATAATTTGCAAGCTTGAAAATGTGGTCATATAAATTCCCACATCCCCCCGCTTGACCAGATTATCAGTTAATAATGTCTTCATCCAATAATTCCTTCTATGAACTAATCTTATCTAGTCTGAACAAAGTGGATGTCTCCCATTTTTGAGCAATGTCACAAACCGCCTGAAGGGTTATCCTTTCTGGCCCAGCTAGATCCAGCCCCCAAGTCAACTTGATTCAGCAATCCCCTCTTCTGCTCTTCCTACAACGGTGCCGTTTTTTCACCGTTCCTTTCCCTTCTGGTTTCAGGAGGCCCACAGCCGCCACCTTCAAGATGCTGTTTGCTGCCTGCATGATTACTTCATGACTGGGATTATCTGGCGATATTTTCCATTAATGGCAATAATCAGTGGTATGGTTTGGCAGCCACCTGCGCATTTTCCTTATTCGCTGTTTTCTCATATGCCAAGTGTTTTTGATGAAGCCCATCGTCAAGCACTCCAGACACAGCTTCTGGCACCTGTGCCATATCAAGATTACATGGACTTGTTTGCAAATTTCATATTCTTGCATTTCTGTTTTCCTCCCCAATCTGGGGTTTCCCAACTTGCTGAACTGGATGTCCCCATCACTCTTCCCATTGTTGCTTATTTGCAAAATCCACCTCAGGTTCAAAGAACTTGGTTTTGGCTTTCTCTATCCCTTGCAAGTATCCTATCTAAGATTGACTTTGGCGACCTCTTTCACAACATTATTGTTCAACCTCCCTCCCCCAGAGGCATTGAAGAAGAGCTCACAGTTTGCAACATGAGACATAAAAATAAAAAATAAAATTTTTTTTTCTTTTCCCCTTTTTTCCAATTTTTTCTACTATTATTTTTACTTTTTTTTAAAAAAAATACCATTTGTAAGAAATTTGCTGTGTACTCTATTAATCACATGACCATTGGATATATATTTTTGAGTAGGCATCATTTGCTGTTTTTGCAATAACTTCAAATGATCCCAACCATAATGCATCTAGCTTATTTCAGTGACCAAACCTGTGTATTGCAATAGGCTACTTGATCTCCAACGGTAAATTTCTAAGGGTGGATTGACTCTTATCATTGGTTTTTGGCCTGAATCCTTCTCTTGATCGTTGTATCACAGGCTTGAGGTTGAAGATCCACTATTATGCTCATGAGTCAATATAGATATTTACCCATGCTCATCCCCAGAGTCAGCTCCACTGCTGAATAGAGAATTGGTGCCAATGCTGCTCTATGACCGTACAATAATTCAAATAGCATTTTTCCCATCACCAAATGGAAACTGATATTATATGAAAAAGTTACTGAACTTAGATAAGATGCCTAAGATGACGCTTTACCCAAGATCAGCTTCCTTAGCATAGCGGCAAGTGTCCCATTGACTTGTTCCACAACTCCGTTCATTTCAGGCTGATAGGGTGCAGACACCACCCCCTAATTCCCATTGGTTCATTCAGGCATGGAATTACGAATAAGGTAAAATAGTCCCATTGTTGCTCACCAACACTTGGGGACACCCATGTCAGTATACCACATGCTCCATGATGAATTCGGCAGTACTTAGGGCATCTGCTCGACTCAAGGCTTGCTTTCAACCCATCTTTCAAGGTGGTTGATTGCTACTATTATGTAATGTACACCACCAGTACTCACATTTAGTGGCTTCATAATATCAATTGAAACCGTGTGCCATGCAAACCCTGGCTTCACTAATAAAAAACTTGTCACGTTCTTATGTGGCTTATGTATCTGACATTCCACGCAACAGGTGATATAATTGGCAACGTCAAAACTCAGTGACTCCCAATAGTATTATTGCCAGATATGTTTGAGCATCTTCTTTAACCCACCATGTCCAACAACCTTGTGGGCGGCCCAAATTATCTCAGTGCGTTCTGATGGTTTCAGAAATAAAAGTTTCTTTTTGTCTGTTATTTTTAATAATTGTCCATTAATGAGCTCAGTATTCTCCATTGCCTTTTTTAACACTTTTTGAATTTTGATTGGCTCTTCCTGCAGCTCCCCATGGATCATTTGTTCAAATAGGTCATCATCATGATCTTACACAGCAAGAACGGTTGGCAACCTAGACAGACCATCAGCATTCTGATTCTTATCTCCCACCTGATGTTCTATCTCAAAGTCGTAGGCCTGTAACTTCAAAGCCCACCGCGCCAATCTCCCTTCTGGTTCTTTAAGGTTATAAAGCCATTGGAGCGAGGAATGGTTAGTCACAACCTTGGAGTGTGTTCTGTGGATATAAACTCAAAACTGCTTGCATGCATAGATAACCACAAGACATTCTTGCTCTGTAACCATATAGTTTCTCTCAGCCTTCACCAGTGTTCTGCTGACATACGCCATGGGGTGTTCATCCCCCTTGTCATCCACTTGGCTAAGGATGACTCTATTGCCATCAGTGATGCATCCAATTGAATAATGAACTGCTTCTCAAAATTCAGGTATTTTAAAATTGAACTTGACATCAAGTATTTCCTCAATTCATTGAATGCAAGTTGAGGCCTCATCACTCCAGACAAATCCCTTCTTTGGATCTTTCAATAGGTGGAAAAGCAGCTCAGCTATTTTTGCAAAATCCTTAATGATTTGGTGATAGTAGCTGACCATTCTGAGGAAAACTTAAATATCATGTATTCTCTTAGGGACTGACATCCAATTAATCACTTCTATCTTTTGGACTTGGGTCTTAAGTCCCTCGGCGTTAATTAAGAATCCTAAGTATTCTAATTTCTCCTTAAATAAATGGCATTTTCTTGGCTTGATTTTGAGATTCGCCAAAGCCAGTCGCTTGAATACTTCCTCAAGATGTTGTAAGTGATTGGTAAACATTTTGCTGAATACATTAATATTGTCCAGATAGACCAGGACACAGGACAGCTCAAAATCCAACAAAATTGTGCCCATAGCCCATTGAAACGTCATGGGGCGTTACATAAGCCTTGAGGCATCCTCATCGGCTGGTACAACCCTGTGCTGTGATAATAGCACACTTCTCTTGGTCTTCTATGGCATGTCTATCTGCCAATATCCGGAGATTAAGTCCATGATGGAGAAAAACTTGGCTCCTCCTAACCAATCCAGTGCATAATTGATCCTAGGCAGGGGGTACAAGTCCTTTTTCATGATTTTATTTAACTGTCAGTAATCTATTATGACTTGATTCAAACTGTCTTTCTTCTTAACTATTAATATAGGTCTCGCCCATGGGCTGGACAATGGTACAAGCATTCCATGCTCTAAGAGTTTTTAATTGCCTCAGCAACAACTGCCTCTGCCACCCTGGACCATCAAATAGGCCTCAATCAAATTATCCCATCATCCCTAGTATTGACTCAGTGTAAAACATCCTTTGCACACCCTGAGATCATGGTCATCCTGCATGAAAATAACTTGGTATTTCTTGAATAAGGCCAAAACTTCATCTTTCTGGCCCTCCATTAATCCGGCTAACCAATTCCATTTGATTAGTGTATGGATATTCCCATTGTTTTCTTTTGGAAGTCCCAATTCATCCAATTCACCAAATTTATGGAAGAAACGAATTTCTGATACTGGCTTTAGTTGGCAAATGCGACCATCTGGTGTCATTTGACCTTTATTGGAGATTTTCCTAGATTAGCTAAAAGGACCCAAATTTCCTCATGACCAGGGATTAAAAGTCCTGGGCTACCTAAGGTTTGATCCTCAATTGTTGCCAAGGAGTCAATTTCCAAATATAACTGCTCTGGGATCTCCAAAGTCAGTCAGTCTCCTTGATTTGCTGTATTCCCAGTTTAATAATGACATCTTCCTTAGAACAGATTGGGATCCCACGATTCTCATTTACATATTTAGGTAACCTCTGGGATTTTTTCTGACGAATTTATAACTGATAGGTAGTATTTCATCCTTATAGACTAAATTGATGAAATTATTACATCTACTGAGGGGCACTTCTCCCTCGCGTTGATAAACCAGTGGCAATGTTTTCCCCAGAATCATCAAAGTATCTTCTTCAAAGTCACATTTGACCCCATACTTCTTCATGAAGTCAGTGCCAATGAGTATGTCATAATTCTGGTTGGCTAGAACAATCGCTGGTGCCAATACAACCAGGATCCAAATTGTAGTGGTAGAGCACTATAAGCCCCACAGGAAGTTGTAGAGTCAGTGCCTACCATCCCATACTGCTTCCAGTGCTTCAAATCCAGTTTGGCCTTTAATTTCTTTACTAATTTGGTCAATACTATATTGATCAGCACTCCACTGTCGATTATTGCTCTGATGGGGATTCAGTTAACCAAAATATCTGTATACATGCACTCAGAAAAATAAGATAAGCTATTGTTTACTGCATGTATAACAGATTCATTGGCCAAATCCAGGGTATGAATTAACTGAGCTGATATATCAGGGAACATTTCTCAAATTGTACCAATTGGAATTGATACATTAACTCCGTCTAACTTGGTATTCAATAAGTCCGTCTCATCTTCAGCATTTTGGACCTTCTTCACTATCTGTCAGGCATACGGGAGAGCTACCTCCTGTATAATCTCAGGGGCAATCCTTTTTTGATCTTGTTAATGCATTTACATCTTGGTACACGATCTGATGAAGGGGATCTAATTCAGGCTCATCCCAAATAGGTCCAACTTGTCCAAACTATCTAATTTATCTGGGGGAACTTGGTTACCTGCAGTTCTAGACTGTTCTTCATCTAAACCGCATGGTCTTTTCCCTGCCTTTCAGAAGTTTCCTGTTTATCCTTATGCTGAACTAAGTTAACCTGATCCTTTGGTTTGCGTTGTCCACAGTTATTGGCGAAATGACCAGGCTGTCCACACTTATTTCAAGTTAATCAAGGCTTTAATGGTCTAGCTCCTATCATACTGTTTATCTTGATTCCCACGATTGTTGAAATCTCTGGATTTGTTGGGGAATCATCCTGTTCCTTATTATTGTTTGACTGGTTATTCCACTTGTATGTCCAATTTGGTGCGTCAAATGTTGCTGATAGAACCCCTAGGTGTTCTACCGTTTGAGCAATGGTATATTTACTGGTCAAAGTGGATGACATCATTTGGTGCAATTCTTGATGAGGGCGCAACGTGTTCTGCATTTCAATTCTCTCATCAAAATTGGTCATCATGTTGGCCCCATTGAGGATCTGTGCTTCCTCATAAAAATGATCAGCAAACGCATCCACTGTTTCATTCTTCTTAAATTAAATGCCCATGAATTCTTTTTTCCAAGCTGCCACCTTATCTGGACTACCAAATTTGGTCAAAATCGCCTTCTTCGCCTCCTTATAGCTCCAGTTCTCCCCACAAAGGTAAGGCAAAACTAGGTTTTGGCACAAAGTTTCAAGACAATTTATGGCGGTGACAGCTTTTTGTTGGTCACTATAACCATACATTGTCATTTAAAATAACCAGAAGAAGACAGGCGCATTATCCTGATGGAAAACAGGAAAATTCAGAGTACTCTTGAAATCTTCAACAATAATTGGGCCAGCATTTCTAATTGGGATTTGAGCAGATGCTGGAGTTGCTTCAGGTGTTACTTCAGGAAGTGCCGCAATGGTCAGGGGAATTTCCTGAACATATTGGATGGTGCTGTTGGCAATACTATCTGCTTCAATATATGCCATTTCCTCCTCAAATAAATTTGCCTCATGGTACTCATCCTATTAACAAGTACACTTAGAGTCTTTGAGATTATCCAATTGTCTAAGGATTTTATCTTCCCAAACCAAGCATTTTTAGTCATTTTCCTGAAGGTGAAAATTTTTATCAATTTCCTCTTATAAAGTTGCTTTTAGGGTTTCAACTTCTTTCTGCAGCTTGCCCTCTTGGTTTTGGACATGGAATAAATGCTCATATAATTCACAGTTCTCCTTTTCATATTTTGACATTTCATCATCTAATTTAATGACATTGAGTTTCAACAAATCTAATTTAGATTGAGTTGCTGATTCTTAATGTTCTTGTTGACAATCTCTATTTCTGTGCAAAGCTTATCAATTTTGGCTCTCATCTCTTTGTTGAGTCATTCAAATTTTCTTTCCATATTGTTAATGGTACTCTTAATTTCCCATCTTCCTTTGACTAAAATGAGCATGACCATGTGAGTTTTGGTATTGGCCACAGCCATTGGCACAGCTGCCTCTGAGCTAAATCAAATCAGCAATATTTGATTTAGCTAATCAGCAGTGCTTATCCACATCATGTTTGCATTGGTAATTAAACCTAATTTAGTTGATGATCTCTTTGACTATCCCCCAAAGTTTAGTATTCCGCCTGGCCACCAAATTCTTGATTTGGGTGTTAGATTGCTTAACACACTGTGATGTGGAATCTAAACCAGTGCGAATCAGCTGAAAACTGACATCTAATTGTCGCATTAACACCTGATGTTGTACGCTGTTGTTTTGAGTATACTCAACAAGATTGGCAATCACTGCCTGCTGCCATACTTGGATGGCTCTCATGTTTTGGGTAGTTGGCTGCACATATTTGATAATATAATTGCCAACATTACCAATGCTCCACAAATATCCTATTTAAGTTGAAGTGTTCATATTAAGAAAGTTTTTGAAGTGTTATATTCACTCTTCCTGATTGGTAGTGTGGTTAAATAATCCACAGCTTCAGTCTAAAATATCAGTCAGCAAAATTTGGAATCATCTCATTAAGATATTGCTGATACTAGGTATATTTTCTCAGATTCTCTCCAAAGGTGGTTCATAAATTGTTACAGCATTCTCATTTACTCCAATTGTTGATAGATGGATGTATTGGTGATCCACCAGCATTCCAGCCTCTAATTGGATATTTTTCCGGTGGTCTGCTGATGATCCTGCTTCCTCGTTACTTCAATTATCCATATTAGTTAGACAATTTGGCATTATTATTTTCTTATAAAATTGACTCAACCCCTGTAGTGAGCACTACATGTAAAAACTGTGGGTTTTCACTGGTGCACAGGTTCACTTAACTACTGACTCTGGAAATAAATACAAATTTGCTAATTGTATGAAGACAATTAGCCTAGTCAAGTTTGGATAAATGGGTAGCTTTGGCCCTACTCTGGCAATATAAAGGTTCAAGTGACTTTGGTCTCACTCTGGCATTGAACTTAGACAGGAAGTACTTCTTCACAACTTCACTTTGAAGTAAACAATCAACAATTGAAAACAATAAAGTATTCACAGTACTAAGGTGTTTATTAATATTAAAATGAGGGAATATTTATAGGGTAAAATGGTGAAGGACATGTGTTAGGGGTATTTGTGGTAACCACAATATTCTCGGCATGCCTAGCCAACAAAAAGGGATATCCACAATGGTCTCAGCACGCCTAGCTGATAAAATGGGTATCTACAATGGTCTCGGCATGCCTATCTGATAGAAAAGAGAAATTGATTCAATTTTGGAAAATATTTCAGCTGATATTTATAAGGAATAGTGTATTTAAATCACCATTCATATTAGCTCACATGTTGGCTACCAAACCTGACAATTTCCCATGAGTAATTGCTCATTTTGATCCAATTTACTCATATCCACGTTGTCAATAACTATCCTCAACAAAATAGGAATTATAATTTTCATTGTATCTGATCCTCTGTGAATTACAATTAACCATTTAATTGGTGATTATTGCCAAAGAGATGGCATAATTGATCAACATCCTAAAGCTTAATTGATAAGCTAAATTAAATAAATTAACCAATAATTTCAAATTAATTGGAGCTTAAAATAATTTGCAAGCTGGATAATGTGGTCATATAAATTCCCACACTTGCCAAAGGGATTTATCTTACCCTTGGCTTGCAGCAACGCCATCACACAGTCTACTAATTTATTGAAATAGATGCAGCACGTAATGGGATCTTCATTGACCAAGTGACTGCACATGGATTGAGTCAAATCTACTAGTGGATCAGTTATGTTTACATTGGTAAATGCATCACTAAACTCATGCAGTACCTTGAGAAGATTTGGCCAATGTATCTTGTTGGCACCCAGTGTAAGAAATATTGACAGCTTGCTCAGCTAGCATATCATTGTGAAAAGATCTTTTTGTGATCCATCCAATACTGCACAGAATTTGGTAAAGAGTTGAGAAATGCAACATTCTTATTTACAAACTCATTGAGGAATGTACAATCTTCCAGCATTTTGAAAGTGATATTAGCAGTCTGTCATATGTATTGGAACATATTGTATATTCCTTCAATGACATGCAGCCACATAATTTTCATGGCCAAGTACAAAATGTGCTCAGGTGTGATACCACAGCAATCACTTCTTCACATCTTGCTTGTTTCAATCATGAATGGGATAACGTGCACATCCAAGTTGAACTGCCTGCTGGTAGCATAGTATATTGCAGGGAACAATAGTTCTTCAGTATACACATCATAAATAATGTTCTGTGGTGTTAGATGCTGGCCCAGAGCAATGTTGAGATAATTTTCCTCATTCCATAGCATAGTGTGCTGCCTTGAAAGTAGAACCTCTGACTCTGGTGCACTGCTGTCATACTGTAGATACTCGATCAAATTGTCACCAGTGGCGTTGGCTGCCACACAACTGGTTACTATGTTAGCATTAAACAAATCCCAGTTTACTGTGATCTTGTAATGCTTATACAATGGTTGACCAAGTAAGAATAATAACCAAGCTTTTACCACTGACTTTTTGACTATGCTGCTCAGATATGTAGATTTATATATCATGTTCTTCTTGATGTTGATATTGAACACCTGATCATTGTCCAATTGATGCAGTAGCTGTTGTACCATTGTGTCCACATTGACAGGTACATTAATGACTTGTCTGATGATGCCATAGCTGCCATTGTAATGCAACTGACATATCTGCATGAATGGCAGATGTGGTGATACTAGATGTGCACTGATCAGATCTAATGCAGGCAACCTATGTTGCTTAGGTGGATACACAAATCCATTTAAACATGATAATGTGGGCACTTTGTCTGAGTCCAGTGATTTTCTACATATACTTCACAGTTTAAAGTCAGCCACTGCCTCTTCTGGGAAAATATTACTAAGCAGCAGTAAGTGTTTTTCCTTTGGTGGCTTCAATGAGTGCAGAAACCATAGATGTCACACACATCACACTTATGTCCAAATGGATTGTTGACAAATATAGTAGTGAAACGTGCACTAGCTGCTACCCAATGTGTCTTCATAATAGGCAATTACACACAATCAATGTCTATACAGTCTGGCATTGATATAGAAGCAATTACATCATCCACTTGCATAGGCTCATCTTCCCCAGCTGCAGATGTACTGGCGCCATCATTGATCCACTTGGATGCCTTCATTCTTTTATGTTCCCAGCACTACTTCACTCTGTCATATGGTATTTTATGGGTATCAATGGATTGCTCTTGAGAAGCCCTTTCCAACCGTATATAATCTTTATATTTTGATTTGGCTTTTTGACAAGTATAGGCCAACAATGCATTATTTATTTTAATTTTTGACATGATATATGTCCTATGGCTGGGGAGAAAGTTCAAAGTATAAGATAACTGATGAGCCTTAATTATTATGGGTGTGGATTATTTTTGCATAGGTTGACCAATAAAATCAACTAGATTTAAAATGAATTATTGTAGATGGCATCAGTAAATTTAGTATATTGACCAACTAAATCAACTAGGTCTAAAATGAATTATTGTAGATGGCAATCAGTAAATTTAGTATAGATTGACCAATTAAGTCAACAAAATAAATAAAATGAGGCAATATAGTTAGTTACTGAAAGTTTACCATATAATTGACTGATAATATCAACTAAATGATAAAAACTATAAGTAAAAACTGCTAACCTTATACCTGAAACATTGGACTTATCAAGTCAATTGAACAATTTTATATATGTTTTTAATAGAATATTTGTGTCAAGTTTATCTGAGGTTGGTAAATAGTCTAGGAGTAGGTGTTGAGAACATGCATTTATAATGATTTATTTATAAGATGATTCCCTAAACCACCACAACCAAAATGCTACCTAATATATATATATAAATGAATTCTTTGATCCTTTAGCTATCGAGTGGTGTAATTAAATTTTGGATGTAGATGATAGATATGTAGCTGCAACACCAAACTGTATCCCCTGATTTTATTATCAGTTTTCTGAATTGCCTCCCAATATGGAAGCAAATTTAAAGACGTATTCACGTCAAATCTGCAACGGAAATGGTTATTTGGGAAGATATAAAGAATATAAAGGCATGTACATCAGTCCCTGGTATTGATAGACAACACTAGCATTTATTATCAACTTTTATGTATAAAAAAAGTAGTAAAATGCAATACTTTTTTTGGTCTAACCAAAAGAAATATACTGTTGATGCCTTTTTAGGTCTATGTATCTAGTATTTAATCCTGTTTCTAAGATTTTTAATGCATATATAGTATATCTAATTTTGGGACTTGCGGATAAGGAGTTAGAATGTGAGGTGGCAGGTTAAATTTCATAAGATAAGAAAGGGATGCATTGAGCTCAAATTAAAATTTGAAAAAGTTTGAAGTGAGATATATATGGTTTTAACTAGAATGAGTCTATGCAAATTAATATATTGTGTGCACCTGCATATTAATATAATATATGCGCTTGCTTATACAAAATTGAACAAAATGCCAAAAGTATTTTGATATACGATCTATCCAAAGCCATGTTAAGTCAATCTTTTTTACAACAGGTATCTGCAGACTGGATTTTGCAGCTAACAATTTGCTCAGTAAAATTAAAAACAATAATTTATTTGGTCCAAATTGATATGGCTTTGTTTTCGTTTAGACATAGTCACTATAGGATTGTTTATAGCATTAAGTACTACAGCTTGTGCAAGTGATAAGATTGACTTAAGTTAAGGCAGCAAAATCCAATTTTCTAGTTTGCCGCTTGTTTTTGGGCATTAGACTGTAAAATGGCAGACAAGTACCCTGAAGTGAAGCGACAGATTAACACATATATGTAAACTTAAATCTTTAAAATGAAGTTACGTGAAAAAAGAGTTTACGTACAAAATTCAAAATGCTAAAAAGTTATTTTAATCATAGAATTGCACAAATCTGATACTTGAGTTATTTGTTTATGTATAGTTCAACACTTTACAAGCCTTCAATTGAGATAATATTACCAAAAATAAATTTGCTTTTCATCTGAGATAGATTGCATATATTATCAATAGATATTGAGTTTTCAGAGTAAGTACAAGTGGAGTTTTACTTTTCAAGCACTTCTCAAAGTTGATAAGGAGAATGGTTAAATCAGTATGTAACTGGCATATTTTTTTAGATTTTAAAGCCTTAGTTTTTGCTATATCAATAGATCTAATAAATGTGGACGGTTTTAAACTAGTAAATATCTTAGTACTGTGAAACATCATTTTAAGAAGCTAAATAGAATGTGATATTCATTGAATTAGTTATTACTGTTACGAGATGAGATCAATCCTTTATCTTAAAAGGATTGCGTTTATGCAGAAAAAGTTAAAAATTTTAATATACCTTGCTTAAAGATGAGACAAAAACAGAGCAATTGTCAGAATTTTTTAAAAAAGATACCAACAACTAATTGTAATATTCTTTCTTTCATCTACAAAAAAAAGTGTAAATCGGTATGACTTAAATCATAGCTAACAAAGCACGCACTTTTTGTCAAAACCATATAAAGTATCAAACTCTCAAAATCTCAAAATTGAGTTCGCTCTGTTTGAGCTATTCATTTTTATGGGCTAATGATTTATCTACACCTTATAAAAACTAAGAATCAGAGAAATTATAAACCGACAAGCAAATTAATTTAAGATTTTTTTAAAACACCATAAATGAAACAGTAGGAGTTTGCTCAAGTAATTAAATCTTATTATTCTTTTTGCATAAAAAACTCCCACGTTGAAGTGCCAAGAATAGCCAAAAACGTACCTTTGAGCGAATATTTTCTGGACAACATTTTAAGCTTTTTGCGAGTCCAATAATGAGTCTTCAACTTTCTTTAGCAAGGTCTCAATTAGGTCAGGGGTATCAGACTTTTTCGAAAATCCAAGTCTAACTTTATTTCTTCCACCCATCTTTTGAGAATTATTTTCCTTAATATGGGGATTGAGCCCGTAAATGCTCTTTCAATAGCTTCCTATTTTGCATTAAAAAGCAAAAAAATTAAATAAAAATACCTTGCTGCATGAAGAGCTCTCAATAGCAGTCCAACTGACAAAGGCACTGGTTGCATCGTTATTCACCGAAAATCTTAAAACAGTGAGATAAAAGAAAATTGAATACCGAAACAACTTTCCAAGTAAGAGGATGTATAAGAGAATGTGGGGCTAATCCAAGAGAAAGCACATCACTTATCGCAGAAGAAATTCTAGATCTTACAATCTCTTTTTTAAACTCAACGTTCTTTGGAAGTTGTGCAATACATTTCGAAGTTTTAGGTTCAGCACGGAGCTCCAATAAATGCGCCTTGATAAAAAGTTAATACGACCAAATTAAAGGCAATAATACTCTTCTTTCCAACTTGAGGTTCTTTCTCTTGATGCGAGCATTATCAAAATATTTAAGAAATTGCCCTTTTACCATATAATTGTTTTTTATAAAGTCAGCATAATTAGCATGGCTTAAGGCGTGATGGCTTAGTTTATGTGGTTTTACTTGATTCGGTAGGGAGCTCGCAGTTACTGAGCTTGAGTACAGCCGTATAATTTTTTGTAAACAAAAAAAGCGTGACATTTACCAAGTAATTCAGTATTAGTTGCAAAGTCATTCTACATCTGGGTGGCAAGCTTTTTATTAACCAGCTGCTTAACAGCGTTGCTTGAATTATTATTTACCAAACGATACTAATCGATTTTGATTCTTATTGGTAGAAGATGAGATGCTATCAATAAATTTAGCAAGTAACTAGCCGATTTACCAGTGCTTCGCAACGGTGTCTAAAAGTTAGATATTCAAATTTATTAATTTAGATTTTATATTATAGATAAACAAAACCACTCAGCCAAATCTAATTGCTCAATCAAATCAACCAAAAACCCCAACCACTCAGGTAAACCTAACTGAACTTTCAAATCAACCAATAACTAATCACCCCTCAAAACTAAACTGGTTTCTATTGATTCGAACAAAAGCCATCAACCACTCGGCCAAACAAAAAAAATCCTATCGAATCAATCAAATAACACCAACCTGCTACCCGAAATATATCTTTATACTTAAAATCATTGAGTATGTGACATCTTCCAAACTACTAAATCAACTTCTACTTAACTTGCCAAAAGTATTTTATTGTTTAGGTGAACCAAATTAGGCAGGTTTTTAAAATATATATAAACCTAACATTCAGATACCCATGCTTCGCTACAGTATTTAAATTTATCAGATGATAAGCTCACACTGACATAGCCTATAGGCTGTGCCAACTACTCTCGAGCCACTCGGACTAACAGCTTCGCTGTTGCCCTCGTGGCTGGTGAGCTGATTATCCTAGCTACTTATTTACTTAACTCTAATGCTGATTTTTGTTGAGTTTTAGATGAGCAATTTGGTGAATTATTAGATAATATTCGCTAATTCTCACCCACTCACCTTAATAGATTAAACCTATCATACTCGATAGTTTCAGATTCGATATTATTTGCCAATTCTCACCCACTCACCCAAATAGATTGAACCTATCAGACTCGAAGGTTTCAGATGTCAGTCAGTACATCAGTCAGTGAAATTTTTTTAAGTAGATTGAACCTATCGAGTTAACAAAAACCACCACTCGGCCAAAACAATTACACTTATCAAGTCAACTTAGTCACCAATCACTCGGCCAAAATCAATTTAACCTATCAAATCAACTTTATTACTAACAACTCGGTTCAAACCAATTGAACCTATTGAATCAGCAAAAAATCAGCAAAATATAAATCAAGCTTTACCTTATGGTAAAAAGCTTAAGTGCCCGAAATGTCTTATGACTAGATGTTTGTTGAAATCCTGGCAATATCTAAGGCTCGCTGGTGCTATTTGCACAGGATTTGACAATTTAAAAGAAGGAGTAGTTAAACTCTTAACTGCTGTTTAATAAAATAGGGGATTTTTTACACCACTTATAATAAATTAAGAAAAGTTAATTCAGGAAAATAAGATGGTTTTTAGTTAAGTTTATTAGTGAGGTGAGGGGTTGAAAAGGACCCTATTACTATGTCACTGCTTAGTATATAAATGATCCAAGGTTCAAAGTGTGATGGCCAAGAAATTCAATATAAGCTATGAATATCCAGGTTATGAAATATAGGATTTTGACCTATTGGAGCTCTCAAAACTTGCTCCACTTCAACAGACTGGCTGATTAAGGGTCAATAGTAGGTAGGACTCAGTCTGTTAGGCAAGGATTTGATATATTTGAACCAATCACTGTTGTGATGGTCAGGGTGCTGCCTAACTGCCACATAGCCCTGACTCCCCCTAAGGTGGGGATTGGAGCTTGTCATAATATTGGTAATGTTAATAAAGTTGTAGGGTTTAAGGGCAATGACTCTCAGAAATGTCATTCTGACAAATCAGATGCCAACAAATTGAATAAACTTCATAGTGGAGGTGTCAAGGGCTGATATAAATGGTGAGCAGGCCAATCAAAGGCTGCCAACCTGAAATCTGCTGAAATGAGAAATGATGATGACAACGGCAAAGGGAAGCCCAGTGAATCAGGAGCTGCCAAGCCAAATTATGCCAAAAGTGGTAATATTGAGAACCATGGTAATAGACAGCTCAGCAAATCAGGAGCTGCCAATCCAAATCTGCCACTAACCAAGAATATCAAGAGCAATGGCAAAGGGCAGCCCAGCAAATTGGGGGCTGCCAAGCTGAATTATGCCAAATTTGCAAGTAATGAGAGTTGAGGGGAGCAGTGGCTGAGAAAATCAGAAGTTGCTGAAAACTTTTAACAAATTTTTCTCTAAAAGTTGATACAAAAATGCCAAGCTCTGGTTCATCCTCAATGAACAAAATTAAATGTGGAAAAGTTTCTGTAATGCCTGGGGTACCCAATGAATGGTCTAGAATGGGCCTAGACAGGAATATTGGGGGCCAAGATTCTCAAAATAGGCCCACAGATAGCCCACTGCCCACAAACTCCATGGAAACAAATTTCCTCATATCCCCCATTCCCTAACATAAATACAACAAGATGAAGGAGTTTAGGACAACTTCATCTTCTATTATATACAATAAAAACTTCAAAAATCAGAAATAGAAGTAAACCTTAAAATCTTTTATTCAGATTTTGGAGGGTGTCACGTGTGGGGATCCCAGACCCCATCCGTTTCATCCTGGAAATGCCCATGCAGCGGCATTCCAGGCGGGCAACCTAACCAGACAGACTTAGGCACAGGCGAGGTGAACCTTTTCTCATCAAATCTCAGAAATGCCCATGTGGCGGCAAACGGAGTGATGAGGCCAGACTGTCACTAATATGAGGTCCCCTACCACAAACCCAAACCTGAAAATATCAGGTAAGCGAGGCATGACACCTCAAAAGAACTTTATTTTTATTTTAAAAATAATAAAAGACCAAACTGGAGGGGACCAAGGCCAAGACTTAGAATTCCAACTTGGAATTTGAGAAGGTCAGGTTCAACTTTTATAAAGTTACTTCTGAGGAGCCTCTCCAATTCATTCCTTAAGCCTGCTGAGCTTAAGGAATGGTCGGTGTGGCTCAGCCCAGCCCTCTGAGTCTGACCACCCACTCCATCATACCCAACAATTCCGATTGGTTCAGTTTGAATTAACCGATTGAACCAATCAGAATGTAACATTCAGAAATTTATCCTTTTGGATGATTTCCGTTTGTTACATCACCCCCCACTAAAACGGCCCTCCGGGGGCAGAGAGCCACCATTTTGGGAGGAAATTGTTAGTGAGAGGTCTTCCCAGGGCGAGTCACCTTGAGCCCCAAGAAGGATCCTCTCGGGGGGAAATGGGGGGATGGAAACTGGAAACTGGGCTGTTGGAGTAAGCCCCAACAGGTAAGGACATTTGTACCCAACACCTGGCCAAATCACCACCTCCCGGAGGTTACCACTAGGAATGGCCTTCCCATCCTGACCGGGAAGGCGCTTTCCCCAACAATAGCCCCGGAAGGTGCAAAACAGCGCTGGCCATGGGCCATCCCCTTTGCGCTGTCAGGCCTGAGAATGGCCTTCCCATCCTGACTGGGAAGGCGCTTTCCTCAGTCCTGCTGGCAGTGGGGTTGACCCCATGGCACTGGTGCTGGGGCGAATATCCTCCCCTTTTGGGACTTTCCGGGGTTGAGGGAACCTGCTGGGAACAGGTGCCCTCGGACATGGCCGCTGGAATTGGCGGGAACCTGAAATTTGGCAGACCCTCAAATTTCACTGACATCGCAGGGCTGGCCATCAGTCGCTGGGTTGGCCCAGCACTGGTTTCCTCAACAGCCGGGACAAAACGGAAATCCTCTGAGGGACAGGACCACCTCCAACCAGAAGCAAAATAAAGTTGGAATAATGTCACGGGTGGGGATCCCAGACCCCATCCGTTTCATCCTGAAAATGCCCACACGGTGGCATTCCAGGCGGGCAACCTAACCAGACAGACTTAGGCACAGGCGAGGCGAACCTTTTCTCATCAAATCTTGAAAATACCCATGCGGCAGCAAATGGAGTGATGAGGCCAGACTGTCACTAATATGAGGTCCCCTATCACAAACCCAAACCTGAAAATATCAGGTAAGCAAGGCATGACACCTCAAAAGAACTTTATTTTTATTTTAAAAATAATAAAAGACCGAACTGGAGGGGACCAAGGCCAAGACTTAGAATTCCAACTTGGAATTTGAGAAGGTCAAGTTTGACTTTTATAAAGTTGCTTCCGAGGAGCCTTCTCCAATTCATTCCTTAAGCCTGCCGAGCTTAAGGAATGGTCGGAGAGGCTCAGCCCAGCCCTCAGAGTTCGACCACCTACTCCATCATACCCAACAATTCTGATTGGTTCAGTTTGAATTAACTGAACGAACCAATCAGAATGTAATGTTCAGAAATTCATCCTTCCGGATGATTTCTGTTCATTACAGAGGGAAACCCTAAATTTTTAAGCAAAAAAATGGACCATTCCTCAGACTTTGACAGAGCAGTTGCCTCTCTGTACGCTCTCTCTGGTGGGCAGACTGTTCTCCTCAGTGTGAGCATTGTCCTTACCATATTCCAAGAATATCTAAATCACTCATCAAGCCAACAAATGAAGGACCTGCCCACAGAAGCACTCTCATATTTGTGGGCCCTCACCTGGGCCCTTTTGCACAACTGTTTCATAGCATTGTGAAAGGACCCTGTTTGTCACAACCATGGGGAAAATTTTATACCTGTTGGGACCCCCTCTGAGGTTCTAAAAGGGGGTGGTCCACATAGGTGGTTTAACTAAATTAATAATAGAATGGGGAGGAACCTTAGATAGACTCCCTAATTCTGCCACATGGTCAGTGCAATCCAACTCCCTAAACTCATGCTATTTTAGCCAAGAAACATTAGTAGAAGTATTGCCCCAATTCAAGGGGTTCCACCAAGAATTAGCAGGGCCTTTTGGCCAATTTCATCCATATTATGAACTGAAGCACTCTTATTACAAAATTAGACTTGTAATTGTCCAATAGCATTGTTCAAAATCATCTTAAGCATTTCATTAGCATCATGTTGTGAGGTCATCATTGTATTTTGCCATTTGACTTTATAGAAGAAAGATGACTGTGATAGATTACTTAAGAGTTTGGTTAGATTATTCTAATTAATGCTGTGAAAAACAGCAGGCAGGATATCTGATGATAGAAATGGTTTTGAAATTTTTTAAATTAATTTTTAAACTGAAAAGCCTTTAGCTATGAAGGTTTAAGAAATCATCTCATAAGTAAATCATTGTATATGTATGCAAGTATGTTTGTTTAACCTCTCCTCCAAGCTACTTAATCAATTTTAGACAGACTTGGTACAAATGTTCTATTAGAAAGGGAAACCAATGTAAGTAGGTTTAGTTCAAAAAGCATAATAAAATAAATAAAAATCATATATTTGAGATACAAAGATTATACAATTTTAATGAGCATTGGTTATCATTTCAACTGATAGGTTTGACATTATTTGGCTTATTGGAGCTGACCTATGGTTTTGGCTAGATGATTTAGTAGATAATTGGTTGTTTTGTTTGGTTCTTTGGTTTCATTTTAAATTTGGGTTATGCCCATTAGTTTCTATTTGCTGCTTTGTAATTTGCCAAACTTGCATTAGGGCTATTAGCAGGGTCAAACACATCCTGTTGGTCCATAGCTTTTTAATTAGCTAAGTTGTTATAGCTACATAACATAATTGAGGGGAGAGACTGTAGGGACAAAGCTGGACATCAAGAGGCCAAAAAGGTCAATCTGTAAGGCCTTTCTGACATAAACATACCCTGAACCAGTGCTAGGCACAGGTGAGATATGCCCTGGTTGTTCCTAGGGATGTTCATGATGCTTGGTCCAGAATTACAGCTTGATTATTAAAATGCACCAGCTACATTCTCAACTCTGATGGTTTGTTACAGTTACTTGATAAACAAGGATTTGAAACCTGTTTCAATTACAATTTTGTGATGTTGGGATGAGTCAATTTACAATTAATAAATTGAGATTGGATAATCTTGAGTTACAGGACCCTGGCAATGATAGCGTGCGCCTATTGGTTCACTTAGGATTAGCTCCACTTTCACCAATCAACAACTCTCCTCACATTATTTAATTATTTTTCTGAAAGACCAATATTCCTTGTTGGTAATATGGTTTAATAAAACTAGTTTTTTCATTTTTTTATATCTATGTGCATTTATTATGTCCTGTTTACCAACCTCCAAGAGGTCCAAATTCACCAAATGCATGCTATCCTTACTTGGGCTCTTTGTGCAAAATCCTTCTGGGTGGTGCTTTATTTACCCTTTCTTCAGCGGTGAGGTCAGTAGCAGTGGTGAAGGCCCTTGCCCCCACCTCTACTGGCACTGGTGCATTACAGACATTCTCCTAACATTAGATGACCAATCATATTATTTTGGGCTTACCAAAATTATTCTAGATGGAAGGTTTTCATAGTAGTTTTCAGGCGCTTTGGTTGTGCACTGTGGTAGGGATGCTCTTGTCTATGGTGGTCTCATTCTCGTTGATGGTGTGCCAGCTAGGCGTTTCTCTTTTTTCTACAAACAGTATTGATTCCAACCTTTCAGCAAGTACATGGTGGGTATGGACCATTCAAAGCTCAGTTGCTTGAGTTTCCAAGTTTCCTACCACTTCTTCTCATTATAATAAAACCAGTCCTAACTCCCCTCCTCCAGTAATAGAGTGGCTGAATCAGCCTCCACCTGGGGCACCTGCCTGGGTGTTTTACATTTATAAAACTGTGTTGTGGGTGTCCAAGAGTAATAAAAGTTTGAAGTGACTCTTTAGGTGTAGGGCAAACTTGTGCCACCGCTTCTGAGCTTTATTGTGGTCACTGTGCATTGTGGTGTTGGGCGTTTTGTGTGTCCTTATTTTTTGCACATTCCTGTGTCTTTGGCTTACCTGTGTCTATCATTTCCAAAATGTCTTTTTTTGCCACTTTGGAAGCCAAGCAATGGACACTTGAGCGAGTCAAGGTTCTTCTGCTGGCTTCGAGCATCTGAAGAAGCTTTTTAAGAAAGTTTCCCTGCCCCAACCTGGAAGGGCCAGGTAATTTTTCTGTCATAGTTTCACCTGGGGTGTTCCCTATAAATATGGGCCCTAAAAACTTATGCGCACCTCTGAAATAGGGGATTCTTATTCTTCTAATCCTTCATTTTTGGCATGTCAGAAAATCGCTTTTCCAGTGACAGTGAAATTTTGCTGGTTGGAAGGCCATCCAGTATGGAGACTGGCTGACCTTTGCCATTTTTCTTTGGGCAATGGGGCCAGCAGTGCTGGCTAACCTCTAGGCGTGTCACTCAGGCCATTTGGGAATCCCCAGCCTAAACCCCAACCAATAAGAATATATGTAAACTTATATCAAAAAGGAGATTGAGAAAAGGGATATATTTTTTGAGAGGGAAGCACAGGTATTTATATCTACAAAGGGGCTACTGCGCCCATTGCAGACCTATTAGCTCATCGCTGGATCTTCCAGCCAACCTCTCTCTCTCACTGCGCTTCACTCTTTCCCTGGTGTTGATACTCTCCCCATCCTTCCCAATGTCTGAATATTAGTTTCAACTTCATCCTCAGCCTTCAGTTGCTGATGAGCGTATAAATTGTTATATATAAATTAATATCAAGTTATAATCAACTTAGAAAATATGCGCCAGAAACATCTTTGGATACTTGGGTAACTTGGGATATCTTAGCTTCCCATTGACAGCTCGTTTCAATTATTTGTAGTCAATCATTTGGGGAATCATCTTTAGCAGGTGATAATAAATTATTAATATTAGGCGCTGGAAACATCATTGACCGCCTCAAACTTGGGATTATCAGTTTCCGCCAATATTATTTAAATACATAAATGGATCATCCTCAGCTATGAATTTCTGGTGATCTAAATACCAATTTTGGGGAAAACCTTTATCAGGCAATAATTGATTATTAAAAGCTGAAAACATCCTCAGCTACCTCAAACTTGGGATTGTTAGTTTCTGCCAACATATAATAATTAAATTAAATTAATCATCCTCAACTACTAGTTGCCAGTGATATATAGACTAATTCAGGTCCATCAATTGGCCCCAACCAATCCTAACTTCCAAACTCAGCAGAATGTTAGATTTGGCTCAACCCACATTGGGGAGCAACTATCAAGTAATCTCATAAAAAACCACAAAATTTAGCCAATGAGCCATTTCTTTTGGATTGACTATTTCATCCCAAATAACAACTGTTCATTAAAGGATTCCATATGGTTGAAATTATGCCTGCGGAAATTGAAGGCAATCAGGGGTCCAGCATCAAAACTAAAATTAAATATCTCAGTTGATTACACCACTATAATATCACCCAAGGCGCCCCCTATATATTTGATGCCCACGCTTATTGATTTTCCTTGAACAGGGCAGAGCTCCCCACCAATTCCCAATCCATTTTTTGCAGAATTGGAGAGTCCAGATGAGTATAGCCCTAAAATTGATTTTAACAATTTAACTGAAATAAATTACTATCTGCACCGCATTTGAATGGTGCAAGCGGGGCAATCAACCAAAAGCTTGGGGGTGGAGGCCTTAGATAACAATGTACAACTGGCCATTGGATTGGGTATGAGGTCTTTCATGCCAAAAAATGCGTTTTATAACGTGAATTCCTTAAATAAAAATGAGCCAAATATCATCTCTCATGGCTCTAGTATGGAACCCATTTTTGTATATCAGATCACCCCAGAGAAGTTGCGCTTGACCACTACCATGATCTGCAGAAAACAGGATATGGATAAAGTTAATATTACAGTATGGAAATGTTCATGCAATTGCTTAAGATATGGTGGGATATGTGGCCTCAGTAGTGACGGTGGCCAATTATCCCTCTCCATTTTTAGATGCAAAAACATATCCTGGAGACATGCTCATACCTGATGAAGTCTTTTGATGGAGTGTTGGCATTGTCTCTTATTTTTAGTACTAGATGGTCCCAACCCAAGGGGGATTCATCAATGTTTATTGAATTACGCCTGGGCTCCTAAGAGCCTGAGGTGAGGGAAGGGGAGGGAGGAGGCATCGAGAAAGGGAGGGGGTTTGCGCGCCAGAGCCGTGCTGCAGTGACAACTGAGCGGGGGAGGGTTGGCGACATAGTGCAGACCTTCAGGGCCATCTCAAAGTGTACCTGAAAGTGGGTGATCATGTGTGGAAGGGTCCACACCTGCTGGTCAAAGGCAGCACGAAGGAAGGAGTTATGGATGGTCCAGATGGCTGTGGCATAGGCGAGGACACGGAGGGGTCAGTGGCAACCAGGCAATGTCTGCTCGAACATGAGGTCTTGCACAGGGTGTCCAGACCCAGGGCTGAGCATGGAGGAGCGCGCGGGCCTTTGGCCAAAATGCGGCGACACCTGGACAGGTGAAAAAATGATAGAGGTGGGAATCAATAGGCTCCACACAGCGGGGGCAGCTTCAGTGCTGGAAGGTAGGGCCAGTACAGTCCCCTGTCCTGTATGAACAGTGGAGCACCCTCCATAAGGTGTTGGACACCTTTGCTGACAGGATGGGGTGATAGACGTCCTTCCACAATTCCTTAAGGTCAAATCTCACGGAGGGAGGGAGGAGCTCAAGGAGTCTTGGGCGGATGGGAGGACGATCTTGGGGGTTGAGGCGAGTTGTGACAACTTGTCCATTGTGCAAAATTGCATGGCGACGGGGGCTGAGGCCAGGGCTTTCCCTTCTGTATGGGAAGGCATGGTGGATCCGCGCGCCTACTCGTTTCAGGGCAAGGAGAGCCTGGTTCCAGTAGGGGGATGAGGATGGTTTTAGGCGATGGCCTGGGTGGTTTGTGAGCCACTCCCCTAATGAGGTCAGAGATGCTCTAGGAAGACCCAGAGCTGCTGACACTGACTGGCGGAGGGCGGGCGCCCATTGGGGCATGGGGGTCGCGTCCCAGCAGACAATCGGCCATAGGAACTTCAGGAAGATTGTGGTGGCGTGGGATCGCGTGTCCAGAAGCCCTAGGCCCCTTCATTGCAGGGTCGGGCAATATTTGAGAGGGCCATTGGTGGATGGTTTGAGCCCCAGATCCAACAGCGGTGGAGTACATTGAGCCGCGTATAAAAGGCATCTGTGAATGGGCAGACGTGCACTAGGAACCAGACTTTGGAGAGGAGGAACACATTGGCCATCAGAGCTCAACCCTGGGGGTGATGTGCCGCCGGTTCCAGCTGGCAATCCTGGAGTTAACTGCTGCGAGGAGCAAGTCCTCATTGTCTTTTAGCGCAACTCCTTGTTGGTTGGTGAGAACGCCCAGGTGACGGAAGGTACCGCGCTCAGGTTCAATAACAAATGGTGGGGGGAAGGTGGGGGAGCTGACCTGTACAACTGTTGTCTTGGAGGTGTTGACCATGGCGTTGGACGCCTTGGTGTACCTCTCAATGGTCACAGCAGCGAGGGCAACATCCCCAGGGCAGCCAAATGCAATGGCAGTGTCATCTGCAAATGCCATGGTGCGTGTGGGGGCTTTACCTGGGACCAGAATCCCTGTTAGCTTGTCCTGTAAGGAGGCCAAGAGGGGGTCGAGGGTGATGTTAAAAAGGATAGGGCTCAGGGGGTCCCCTTGCCGGAGACCTTGTCCAACTGGTAGTGCCACTGTAAAACCCATTGGCGCCAGGACTCTGGTGTGGAGCTGGTCATAGAGCGCTGATATCCAGCGCCTAGCTGCGGGTGGGAGATGGAAGCGGGCCAGGGAAGTATCAATATACTTCCAGGCTACCCGATCATATGCTTTCTAAATATCCAGGAGAGCCACAAAGCCATTCACCTTACGAGAGTTAGCAGTCAAAGTCACGTGAAGGTCATTATAGTTGTCCCATAACGACCTCCCCGGAACAAAACCGTGCTGGGATGGGGAGAGGCGAGGTGACACCCATTTGGTGATGCGGTTGGCCAGAAGCTTCGTGAAGAGCTTGTGGTCTGTGTTGATCAACGCTATGGGGCGCCAGTTCGCCAGGTTCTCACGGTCTGACTTCTTGTGAATGAGGGTCGTGATTGAGCCTCTGGAGTCGGGGAGGACCTCGCCATTCACTAAGAGTGCAGCGAAGAGGTCGCGGAGGGTTCTAGCTATTACTGCAGGTTCCAGAAGGTACACCTCTAAGGATATTCCGTCTGGGCCTGGGGCTTTAAGCCGTGGGGATTTCAGAAGGGTTTCCATCACCTCCTGGATGGAAATAGGCGCCAGTAGAGCCTCATCAGCCCGTGGGTCAATGGGCGGCTCTGGAGCCCGCCACAGGAAGTCTTGGATGTCCGATG
Organism: Massospora cicadina; assembly: GCA_022478985.1. NCBI lineage: Eukaryota > Fungi > Entomophthoromycota > Entomophthoromycetes > Entomophthorales > Entomophthoraceae > Massospora > Massospora cicadina. Next base: position 101,954 of record JAKSZP010013316.1, on the reverse strand, counting down.
GGTCCACCTGGGTGGCATGGAAGAGGCTGGAGTAGAAGCGGTGTAGTTCCTGCGTGATTTCCTCCTTATCTGAAGTGGTTGTAGTGCCAATCTTCAGTGCAGTAATATCCTGCGCTGTTGACCGGGATTTCTGTTTCTGAAAGAAGAAGCGGGTGGGGCGTTCCCATTGAGCATAGTAACGAGATGTTGTAAAGTTTGCTGCCCGTTCTTCCTGAAGTGTGAGCTCCAAGCAGAGTGCTTCCTGCACCGCTTCCCAGTCTTCCAACCATCTGGGAGAGGGTGAAGGCTTGCAGTTTCGCTCTAGATGTCTGATTCTGGCTTCCGCCCTTTTGACTCTGGCGCGAGCTGCAGTCATCTGGGCTTTAGCACAGTTGTAAGCAACGCGGGTGATGCCCTCCTTGGTCACCGCCCATTTAGCCTTATGGTCAAGCAAGTGGGATGGGGGGAGGTGAGAGTCTCCCAGATGGTCATAGACAGCTTCTCCTTAGTGAAGGGGTTGTTGAGAAGAGCTGGGGCAACCCTAGGCCAGAACCTACGCGACAGTCTAAGTGTGGTGGTGAGGACAACGGTGAGTGACCTGTGATCACTCAAATGGTTGTCACGAGAGATGGGAGAGGAGACGCGGCCAATTAGCAGGGGGCCAATCAGTGCCATATCTATGCGTGACGCTGACTGGAAAGCTCCTCCATCATACTGGATCCTAGTCATGCAACCTAGGCCAGACGCGGAGGGTGGAAGCGCATCTATAAAGCCACTCAGGCGAAGGAAATCCTGGAGGCGACTTGATCCAGGGCGTTCCTTTGCTGCAGGGGGTAAGAGTCACGGACGCGACTTATGGTTGTGTTGAAATCTCCTAAGAGGACTGTATTCCGTGGGAGATTGAGTTTGATGAGCTCTTCCAAGAGCCGATTTTGCTCCTGACCTGCATTAGGCAGGTAGATGCTTGCAGCGAAGAAGGAGAAGTCAGGAGTGGTGAGTTTGGCCAGTATGAGGCGGCCACCTAGATATTGTGAAAAAGAATGGGTTTTAACCCGGAAATTCAAAACAATAAGGGCGGCATGGTTTGTCCAGAAGGAGTTGCCTCCAAACTGTTCATTCCATGCAGATTGTTCATGGGGGAGGATATGGGGCTCCTGGACAGCAGCGATGTCAATTTGTGCTGACCTGAAGTTTTGGAGGAGGCGGGATCTCCGCTTAAAGTCCCGCAACCCATTTGCATTGATGGATTGCAGGGCCAGGGTGCTGCCATGGGGACTCATAGCTGTTCCCCTCCATGTCCTGGGGGGTTGCCAGCGCTTAAACCTGCTGCTGTGAGGCGGCTAGTTTTGAGTCCTTTAGCTTGACTATTAGCTGCAATCCGTGAGGAGCGTCGAGGGTTTTGAGGGGAAGGAGAGGGTGGGGGGCGGAGGACCCAGTAAGCCAGCCTAGGATGCTGCCCCCGCTCCGTTGCAGGGGAAGGACCTGAGGGTGCTCAATGGTGACCTCCGCGGTGTCCCCATTTGATGAGTCTGAGTCCATATTCACTTCCTCCAACACTGCAAAGGATCCGCGCGAAATGGACTGTGGGGTTGGGGTAGGACCCTTTGAGGTGACACTTCTACCGCAGGCCGCGGGTTGCCAGTCCATGCTGGTGGGCATAGCTCCATTGGAAGCTGAGGGTTGATGCGATAAATCACTGGTGGAGGTTGGTGGGGGTGCCGCGGAGCCCTGAGTGGGGGTGGCTGACGAGGGGCACCCTGTGGGAGATGCCTTGCGCTTGGTGAGAGAGGGAGTTGACTCTGGGAGATTGGAGGGGGTGCCCACTGGAAGGGGGCATGAGCGCGAAGGTATCCCATACCAATAGTGGGGTTAGCTGTTTCAACTGCTAGGCGTAAGGCCTCAGGGGACAGGTCTTGAACGGGAACCCATTGTGTGGGTTGTGGAATTGCTGCTGCAGCCACGTGGGATCGTTTTTGGCCTGGTTTAGGCCCCTGGGTGGTGACTAAGAGGGCTTGTTTCGAGCTGTGCAGCCACTATACAAGTGTCCAAGGGCGTTACACCATAAACACTGGGGGCGCGCCTGATCAGGGTCGACAAAAAGATCTCAGGGCATGCCCCAACTACCGCCACACGAGGAATAACCTCAATGTTGCGGGATACAGTGGGGGAGGGGATGAACGACGCCCTAGCAGTGCGAGCTCTTTGAGTGGGAGCATAGTAAGAGGGGACGCTAAAGTCCACTGAAAGAACAGACCCAAACTCCATTAAACCACGATGGAGTGCCAGTTTTTGAGACTCAGGATCAACAGTCGTTGGTAGGTTGGAAAAGTAACACATGAAATTTTCTCCAGGTGAGAGCGTGTGCGAGATGTGAAGAGATCCACGTGGAATAATGACCTGGAGGGTGGCAGCATGGTCAGCAAGGGCAGCTTCAGTGAAGCCCACATCGATGTAGTGGCCCTCCACTGATTCATGGATAGTGGTGTTAATTGGGAATGTCTCCGCAATCTCTGCAAAGTATGAGAAGTAATCCTCTGTATAGAATTCAACAGGGTTATGCCCATAATAAAGGCGAATTGCGTGGGAGAGGGTTGAGCGAGGTAGAGCGCAAAAAGCTCTAGTTTCGGCCCATTTCTTCTTAACATCAGCAATAAACGCCACTTCACGGGGATCAGCTTTGGGTAGCGTTGGTGCCAGAGGTTTTTGCCACGCCCCAGTGGCTCCTTTGGTACGTTTGTGTTTGCTTTGGGCTGCAATTGCGGGTTGAGTGTGAGCTGGTGGTTTGGACAAGTTTGTGGAGTTCCCTTGTTGCTGGAATGTTACAGCAATTGCTGGCGTCATGTTAAATTGAGGGGCAGTTTGTTGGGCCTCGCTAAATTGGGGAGGCCCATCCAGATTGGAATTAACTCCAGCAATTGGGAGGAGGGAGATATTTCATCACCATCCCAATCTATTTGGGTAAATTCAGCCCAAGTATTTGCTGTGATTTCGTGGACAAAACTCACTGGCTGATTGGTGAATTGGTCGTTTTCAGCATATGGAGATAAAGTGCCGACTTGAGAAGTGCCAATTACGGGTTTTAAATGGGACGGGTGAGATTGGAACTGGTGTGAAGTTCCAAAATCCGAACCATTTGAATCCTCATTGGGAAGAGTAGATTGTCCCAATTTGGTGCTTAGTGAATCAGAATGTGCGGCTAATCCAACCTTACATCTGAGGGTTTGGGGGCCAGGTAGCTGGGTATCGCCCCTCATGGAGGGAGCCAGAAACACGGCGTCAGCAATAATAGATGGGGCTGAATTAGCTGACACAATGGGGGAGGTGAATGCCTGGATGGGCTGAGTTGCATTCAACTGAGCAGACGCCATTAAAACAGCGTGGGTGATGGCCTCCTTGGTTGGAGGGGGCCCAGCGGGTTGGAGGGAGGCAGCGCACACAGAGCTGTTAGGCGTGCAGGTTGCAGAAGTGCGATCAGGTGAACTGGCGCTAGTTGAAGTAGCTCCAGGTTGGGGGGTGGTGCCTGCTTTCATGGCTGCTGCTTGAGAGCGGGTGATTCTGGTTGACCCTGAGGTGGGTAACCGAGGGTTGCTTCGTTTGGGGGTGGTGCTGGCTCGTTTGGCATAGCCTGCGGGTTCTTTTGCGGGGTTTCCCGCCATATTTGCTAAACAGTTTTCGTAAATCTCTTTAGTGGAGCTAAATTTCAGGCTGAATTGATTTTTGAAAAGTGATGCTTAGCAGAAAGAGATTAACATTTGGCATTGTCTCTTATGATTAAAGATTATTCTGGATATTTTTTGTTGACTACTACCCTTTCATCCCCTTTAGGGAAATCAACACAACATTTTGTTGAATACAGAAGCCTTTGAGAATTTTATTGACAAAGACCTAGCTGACTACCTTGAGTTAAGTTACTATTCAGGTAGTATGGTTAGGGGAGGGGCTTACAAGGTATTACCACACTGAAGGTTCTAGGATTAGTGAATTATCAAGTTGGCAGATATCATTTGGATGACCATTTCCAAGCAATCAAAAACATTTTGTACTCCATAATTTTGGGATTGGAGTGGTAGCAAAAGTTTGACGGCAGAATTAACTTGAAAGACAATACTATATTATTAACTTTGAAGAATGGCCATGACTTAGTTTTCCCCATGTCTGAAGTGAACTCTAGGGCAATTTTCCCCAATGGCCCAAGGTCAACACAATAAATTTAGCTCCGTTGCTGTATCCCTCTTTGAAGGCACCCTTACCTTCCTGTTTGAAAGAGCTGGAATCTTTGTTTGATGAAGCTTCAGCCAATGTACTGCAGCTCATTCAGAGTTTGATTGTGAGTTCAAACTTACCGTTGATTTGGTATGTATATCTTCTCCCATTTACCCCTTTACTGTATGGGAGGAAGCAGCATTGGATGTGTGGGTCAAAGAGCAGTTAGCTAAAGGCACAATATTTTAGCGTACCTTTCTGGTATGCTACAAACTTCTCTTTGTGGAGAAAGCTGATGGTATCTACGCCCAATTGTAGATTATGGGAACCTAAACAATGTCACAGTATCAGATTTATATCCCATCTCATTGGACTCTCAGATTGCCCACTATTTGGAGAAGGCCAGAGCTTTCTCCAAACTGGATTTCTTGAATAAGTTCAATCATATCCGGATCAAGAGGGGCCAAGAGTGGCTCATTGTGCTCCAAACCAGAAAAGGAAATTTCCAGTTTTAGGTTATGCCCTTTGGGCATAAAAATGCACCTTCACTTTTCAACATTGCATAGATGTGGCCTTGCGGAACCTGCTGGGTGTGTGCGCAGTGGCTTACATGAATGATATTCTAAGTTTTTCCCCAATCTAGAGTCTCATGCTATACACCTGCGGCTAGTGATAAAGAGTTTAAGGCAGCCAGACTTACGCTGAAAATCTGTAAGTGTGAGTTCTTTAAGTCACAGGTCACCTTCCTGGGTAACTTCATGTTTGATCAAGACTAAATGTTAACCCCAGGTAAGGAACAGGCGATTTTCAAGTGGCTCACCCCAACTTTGGTCAATAAATTGAAGAGTTTATTGGGGACGTGTATATTTCTTAAAAAGTTCAATCCAAAACACTTCTGAAGTGTCTGCACACTTGTATAGGGTAAGTGGAGCAAAGGTGCTCCAGTGGTCCCCCATCTTGCAGGATGCTTTCCAAACGGTAAAGTGCACCTTGTTGTCCACGTCCATCCTTACTCATGCAGACCCCCAAAAAAAGTTTATCGTGGCTAGTGATGCCTCCAAATTTGCCATAGCATCTGCCTTATTACAAGTAGGCGAAGATGTAATAGAGCATTTGGTGGGATAGTTTTCTCAGTAGATGTCTCTTCCTTAGTTAAACTACGCCAATTATGAAAAAGGGTTATTTGCAGTGATTGATGCGCTGACTTGGCGTCAACACTTGCATGGCTAATCTCAGCCCTTTCACGTATGTACAGATCACCATGCCTTGTTGAACTACCACGCACCTCATTTCCTGACCCCATGGTAAGCTATCTGGTATGAGACCTAGCCAAATTTGTGCTCTCCTATGAGTTTAAAAAGGGCAGGAGAAAGGTTTTGCGGATGCATTGAGTCAAAATCCTGCATTAGCTCCAGATCTGAAGGAGGTAGAGGTACACAACACCCACTTGATGATTCCTCTGGGCAAGATTGTGCCCCAACATCTCTCCCCTCATGACCCACGGGTCAGCGCTTGCTCCTCTGAAAAATGCGGAGAAATATGGTATGTTCCAAAAGGTAGTCCTTTCACAGCCTTTGTCAGTTGAGTATACTATGGTCCTTGCCAAGAGCAAGCTGAATAAGGAAGATATTACTAGAAGGTAACATGTGAAGAACGAGATGGTGTGGTTTCAGAGTCGCCTATGGGTTCCTGCTGGATCATTTAACCTTGAAATTATCCAGGTCTATCATGATGAGATCGCCATTGGCCACCGTGGGAAGGGAAAGACTCTTGAGCTTATCCGCCACACTTATAATTGAAAGGGATTAGATGCGCAGGCTGCCAGGGTTGTAACGAGTGCCTGGTCTACAACCAAATGAAGCCAAATTGCCAGCCCTTCGCAGAGTTGTTGGTTCCAGTTCAAAATGATGAAGGGCCTTGTACTTCCTTATTGGTGGATTTTATTGTGGAGTTAACTGCTTCTGAAGGCTATGATGCCATCATGGTAGTGGTGGACCTTTTTACAAAGTTCTTCCACTTATTCCTTGTAGAACCACAGTAACTACATTGGAGATGTTTAGGCTTTTCGTATCTCATGTGTTCGCCCTTCATAGGGTGCCTCAAGAGTTATTTAATGATTAGGGCCCCAGTTTACTTCTGTTTTTTGAGAAAAAAGCTGTGTAAGACTCTTTGTCAGGGCAAAGCCTGACATGAAAGATATCCCTGATATATCAGTTCTTATTAGTAGAATATATGATATATGCAATCAGCTCAAACAATCGAAGATAGCAAAATCACATAGCAGAACTTATAATGAGTCAAATGAGTCGATTCAAGCCTATCAAATCTGAATTGAACATCGGAATACCTGGGGCCAGGTCTTAGTAGTCCTAACTAGGCAGTTGACTACTAGCCTAAGCTTTGGTTATCTAAAATAAAAGAGCATAAAGAATCTAAAGCTAGATAAGAATCAAGTAAGCCCTAAAGCTAATTCAATTAGTCTGAAATGTGTGATATAAGCTGAATATTTCTAAAATCATTCCTTGCAGTAAATAAAGTTAAAATGCTTCTAAATACTTATTTTGATTTACCTGCTTTTGATCCTTAGTAAAGTACAAGGATATTTATTGTAAAGCTTATATCAATTTAACAATCCTGAAAATCCAACTATTTCCACTAACCCAATTTCACAATTACCCACTGTCACTGGTATCTTGGCCTTAACAGAGGTTGGACTAGCTGAAGCTCTACAACCTATATTAGGACCCAACAGACCTTTATTCAAGCTGTTATATTTTTATCCGCATCCTACCCTTGTTATACTGGACTCTTAGCTCAGGCATGGCAGTTCACGAGTTGCTATGCCAGACTGGGTTAAAGATATTCCAGTCCCTGACACTCTTCATATTTGCCCCTGCCGTTTAAATGCCTATCACCCCTGATCAGATAGGCAGACTGAACAAGTCAACCAGTGCTTGGAACAGTTCCTGCGGTGTTACACTGCTGCAGATCATAAAGATTGGGTCTCCCACCTTACCATGGACCAGTTTAGCTATAACAACCCTCAACATGCGTTCATTGGTTGTTCTCCCTTTTTCGCAAACCATGGGTTTAACCCGCCTTCAACATTGAGCCCAGTTGTGGATCAAAATAGAAGCAGTGGTGGACTTTACTAAGACTATCATGAAAGTACACCAGGGGTTTATTACAATTTTGAAGGCAGCAATGTAAGCTTATAAGAAAAACGCTGCTGGAAAGAGACAAATAGGTTCTTCATACAAGGAAGGGAATCTCATGATGCTTGATGCTCAAAATATCCCTACCAAGCAGCCAGCAAAAAGATGGGACCAAAGAGGCTTGGTTCTTACCATGTTTTCAGAAAGATGGGCCACACCTCATACCAGTTGGATCTTCCCCCCTCATTCTAGATCTTTTTCATCTTTCATGAAAGCAAGCTGATGTTGTATGAGGGCCCACCAGAGACTCCATAGGCTTATATGTTGATGAGGCGCCAGAGTGGGAAGTAAAGGAGGATTTAGGCTCCAAAAAGTAAGAAGATGACTGGAGTACCTTGTATCCTGGAAGGGATTTGACGCAGCAGAGAACATTTAGGTTCCAGTGCATGACTGCGCCCATGCCCAAGGTCTAATCAAAGTTTTCCACAAGCGTTTCCCTGAGGCTTCAGGGCCAAAGTTGAATCAGAACATCGCCGCCATGAAGCAGGCCCCCTGCCCACAAAAGATTTTCCCTGGTGAAAGATTCTGTAGGGGGTGGAGTCTCAAAAATAATAAGGGGTAATGTCATGCTACATGACATAATTGAGGGGACATACTGTAAGGACAAGGCTGGACGTCAGGAGGCCAAAAAGATCAAGCTGCAAGGCCTTCCTGATTAGAAACATACCCTGGACCAACGTTGGGTACAGGCGATATATACCCAGGTTGGTCCTGGGGATGTGTGTGATGCTTGGTCCAGCATTACAGCTTGGGCATTATATGTACCAGTTAAGTTCTCAACTCAGACGGTTTGTTACTGTTGCTTTTAGAACAGGAATCCAAAACCCATTTCATTTATAATCTTGTGAGGTTGGGATGAGTCAATGTACAATCAATGACTTGTTTTCATACAATCTTAAGTTACAGGACCCTGGCCAATGGTAGCATACGCCTATTGGTTCACTTAGGCTTAGCACCGCTTCCTCCAATCAACAACTCTCCACAAAGTATTTAATTCTTTTTCTGAAAGACCAATATTCCTTATTGGTAGCTGGTTTAATAAAACCCGTATATTTTATTTTTTATGTCCATGTGCATTTATTTAGTTTTTTTTGCCAGCCTCAAAGAGGTCCAAGATCACCAAATGTATGCCGTCCTTGCTTGGGCTCTTCTATGCACCGTCCTTCTGGGTGGTGCTTTATCTAACCCTTCTTCAGAGGTGGAAATCATAGCAGTGGTGTGGCCCTCACCCCAACCTTTATTGGAACTGGAGCGTTACAGACACTCTCTCAATGGGTGGTGTAATATGCTTTTATCCTAAATAACTGAGGTAAGCCGACCAGGGGACAGACATTACCTAATATATGTGAAACTAAGAGAATAACTAAGAAATATAAAAATTGGGCACATTAGGGTACTCAAGTTACCCCTGTTGCCAGCGGGACTGCCAGGTATGGGGGTTGGTGCACAACTCCGAGGGGTTTCCCCTGCTATGGAGCAGGTGTGAAGGAAAGGGTCTGTGTGGAGGAACCAGAGTGGGAACCATGATTCTATGAGCGCTTTTTGTCTTGGTCTCATATATCCATAGAGCCAGGCTTGGAAGTGCTCTAGTAAGTGGACATGGAATCTGTTAATAATCCCATGAATGGTTGGGACCGTGCCCTTGAACGCATCTAATGCAATTGTGTGTATTGTCCACATTGCAATGGGTATTATTAGGGAGCGGAGGGTAGATGGGATTGGTAAGTCGATCTGGAGCGCGAAGATACTCTTCAATATCGAGAATTCCTGTTCGTTTTGAATATTGAGCAGGCGTGCGACTTCCTGCCATATAGCTTTGGTTGGGGGGCATGTTTCTAGGCGGTGATGTAGGGATCCCTCACCTCCACATACTGCACATGTTTTGTGGAGGGAGCTGGAGCAGTCCGCCATCCTATAGGTCCTTCTCAAACAGCGCCAGGCGTTTGCTCTTATCCTTGGTTGTAGGAGTGGGTGGTGTGTCATTTTCCACATTGCTTTCTGTGTGGTTAAATCATAGGGAATGTCCAGCATATCTAGGTATTCTATCCTAGCTATGCTTGGGGTTGTTGTGAGCATATACCTCTGGGGGTGGTTTTCTGGGTTTCTTAATTTGAATTGGGGGCTGGGTCGTCCCCTTCCCTGTATAGTACCCATGTTCTCTATGGTCCATACCATATGGCGGATAGTTCAGAGGATATGTTTGAAATGAGGGGAGGTTCCATGCGGACGCATTGCAGTAGGGTGCTTGGCAAGGTATGAAAGTAGTCTGGGTGGACTATGTGGGTTTGTTAATTTGAGCGCCTGTGCAAAGTTAGTCCTTGCTGCTCTGGACCAATGTTGTTGCGGGAGGTCTGGAGCAAGGACTACCTTTATCCATGTACCTAGGATGTGATTGGCGTGGCTCTCAAAATCTATTAGTCCCATGCCTCCACTTGAGCGTGGGCCAAATAGTGTTTCCGTCCGTATAGGAGGGTGAGAGCCAGGCCACAGCCAGCCCTGGATAAGCGCGCGAATTGAGGTTATAAAGGTAGGTGAGAAGGCTATCGCATGGGTCTGGTACCACAGTATTGGGAGGATGAGCGAGTTAGAAACTGTTTCACGTCCTGTTAGTCCTGGGGTTCTTCCCTTGAGGGAGGTGACGCGTTTGGATACCCGTTGTAACAGGTTACTTTCCATTGTCTAATTAGCATATCCCCCTGATTCTAGCCAGATTCCAAGGTGTCAGACAGGAGTGGTGGTGGGAGGTGTTGCAAATGGTAAAATAATTGGGTTTTTTCTTTGAGTGTTGGTGTGAGGTTCTGATGTTGTGGCCCAATTGTTTGTGTATTTTCCTAAGAGGATGACTCTGTCTTCCTTTTGTTGAGAGATGCATTGCTCACCTTGGAGTATTCCTCTAGAGTGTGTTCCAGCTGTTGGGCATCTTCATTGTTTGCTATACCTGCTACGCAGTCATCTGCAAAAGCCAGTATCTTGACTGTTGGTTGTCCTTGTGCGGTTATCCCCATGAGATTTGAGTTAGTTACTCGAAGGAGCGGGTCAAAGCTGAAACTGTATAGCAGTGTGCTGAGGGGGTCCCCTTGTTTGAGCCCTCTGTGTGGTTTGATATTGTTTGTTAGGAATCCAGGGCCGCATACAGCCATGGTTGCAGATTCTGTTAGGAGCATCGCCCATTTTATGAATCTTGGTGGGATTTTGAAGGCATGTAGACATTCTTTTATCTATGGCCAGCTAACACGGTCATACGCCTTTTCCTGATCCAAGAAGACCAGGGCACCAGTTGTTTTGGATTGACAAATGTTTGCAACAGGGTGTATGTTGTTCCAGATTGAACGCCCTGGTATAAACCCAAACTGGTTGGGTGATAGGACATCAGATGCAATTGCGCCTAATCTAGCTGCTAGAGTATTTTGTTAGAATTTTTGTGTCAGTGTTGGAGAGTGCAATTGGGCGCCAGTTGGCCAGGTCCAACTTGTCACTCTTTTTATACAAGGTTATAACGTAGGATTCATGGCCTCCTGGTAATAGGCGTGTTTCCAACAAACTCTGGTTCATTGACGCCAATAGGAGGGGGGCGATTTGTTGAAAATATTTTTTATAAAATTCGTAGGGTATCCCATCAGGCCCTGGGCATTTCCTACGTGGTGCACCGCGAATTGTTTCCCAAAGCTCCTCCCATATGATATGGGATAGTATATTGTAATTTGGTGGTGTACTTTGTATCTTGGCAGTTTAAATAAATTCTTTAATTTTTTGTGAATCTGTTGGCATATTGCGATATAATTTGGTGTAGTAGTGGTTTACTTCCGCCTTGACCTCCTCAGGGTCAGTTGCCATGGTGCCGTTGGCCTTGCAGACCTGTGTGCATGTGGGCTGGTTTCCATGGGAGTGGAATTGGTGGAAAAAGTATGTCAAACAGGTTTCGCCTTCCTTTATGAACTTACCTTTGTTCGATACTTTGATTCTGTGTTGGTGCTCAAAGATGAGATTGTTAAGCCAGACTGAAATTTCTGCCCATTTGTGTCTCCAATTAAGGCTATAGCCAAATCTCGGAGTATTTATTTCCAGGTGGTCTAGTTCTGCCAAGGTACGCTTGATTGTGGCTGTGTCTGCGGTGTACTTGCATGATGCAATATGTCAGGTTTTGTTGATTAAATCTTTTTTGAAATTTATCATGTTCCGATGGGATCTGAAGTGAATGGGGCTGTGAATTATGGGTTTGTAGCCTTGTTTTCAACCCAGTCAGATATCTCAGGCAATCTTATATTTTCTGGGCGAAGCTTTCTCCAAGGCGACACCTGTGTGTGGGATTGGGTTGGCGCTAACTGCACCATAACTAATCGGTGATCAGAAAAATTAATCTTTTTTGTTGTAAACTTGGAGATTCTTGAGTGGTGGGATTGTGGGATGAGGATGTGGTCAATACGACTCATCAATATGAGAAGTCCCTCACGTATGTTGGGTCTTGTCATATGGGGAAGGATTGGTGAATTGGGAGGAAGAGCATCCTGTAAGCCAAGAGATGCCTTCATTGTGCAATATTCAATGTGTCCAGGTGGGTATCCCCGGGGATTAGGCCATCAATCTGTATTGGGGTTATCTCAGCAGTTGAAATCGCCTAACATGATGATATCTGGTGGGAGGGGGAGGGTAGAAATTTTTTCAATTTTTTTTTTCTCTCAGTTGCAGTGCATATTGCGTAGATACATGCTAACGAAATAATTTCATCTTGGCATGTGATTGTTGCTACCAGGGCTTGACCGTGCAAGTGTGATGATGAATTTGTAATTTTAAATTTTTTGTTGTTTTGGACTATCACCCCACAGTGAGACGTCCATACTGATTGTAATGGTGTGACCCTAGTTGACCAGGATTCTTCTTCCCCTTGTAGGAAGTGGGTTTCTTGGATGGCCAAGATGTCTACAAGAGGTTTTCACAGGAATGCCAGCTTTTTGGCTTGGGATGTATGAGCCCTGGCTCCCGCAATATTTAATGTCCCTATTGACACTGTGGTGCCTGCGGCGCCTCAGGAGCAGTTGGGAGGACCCTCTGGTCCTATCCCACCGCAGCTCATTTTGGCCATGCTCCGCATCTGTACTCCAACTCTTTCACTGCCATTGTTGGTTCCCTTGATCTGACCCAATGATTCAAGGGAATTGCGGTTTTTTGCATTTGCATCAACTTTTCCTGCACAGGTCTCATGTTGATTTGATGCGGGTTGTTGATTGGATTTTATATTTTTGAGGTTCAACTTTATTGCATTGTGCACCGCATTTTCACCCAAATTGCAGTTAAATTGTTCCTCAGTATGTGCATGACTGATGATGCTTTGTGGCTCAGTCTGGTTACTGTGAAAATTTTCGACCTGGGCATATTGTTCTGATTGGTTGGTTCAGTGAATATCTGAAATATCCTTCTGAATTTGTCCGTGGTTAATGGCGGATTCCGCGTGTGCCACCGCTTCAGCCGCTGATCTCTTGCGGGCTTTTTGTGCTGCTTTACGCTGTTTACTTGTAACTGGGTCCATGATGGAGTCTAGTCCATCTTCACCCCAGCGGAATGGGTGGTGGCCATCAGTCATTTTGGCGAAGTTTTCATTATCTTTGTCCATATCTTCTTCACAAAAATCATTTTCCATTAAGCCCTCTTTTACAGGGCATGCATGTTCCTTGTGGCCCAGTGAGCCACTTTGGTTGCAAATGGGTGGTGCGCGTTCTGGTGTAAATTGGAATGCAGCCAACTGGCCCCCATCTGCGAAGTGAAATTCTGCTGCATGGGGAATTCTGGATAAATCCTCTTCCACTTCTGGGAAGGGATTGATTACAGTGATAGCTTTGCCTGTGCACAGGTCAGGCATTAAGCAAAATCACTGTAATTCAAGTTGTTGGATTTCTCCGTAGGCCACAAGACCTTTGCAGAGCTCCTCCTCAATTACCTTATGAGGAAGGTTGGTGGGGAGCGAGTCAAAGGAGATGAACAAAGTTTTTGCTTTATTCCATCTGGTGTGCGCGGTGCACACAATTTTTTTGCCCTTGGGGAGGGCAATTTTCACGCAGATTTTTGCTGCGGCATTGGCTTCATCGGCTGTTTCAAAACCAATATTGATCCAGCCGCGGCCCATGTTGTTGGTGGCTAAGTACACCGCATGAGGGAAAAGTGAGGGCTGTGCCTCACATGTTTTCTCCCACAGGGTCGGTGACTCATCCCCAAGGAAGAGTCTGATCCTGTGTTCCACCTTTGACAAAGGTTGGTTGAATTGAATGTACATGTATTGCGCGTGCTTTACAGTAAATACCATAAACCCAGACAGTGTCTGAGTTTGCGATTTTTTTATGGCTTGGGTTCCTGGTCCCCCTCCAGGGCGTTTCTTGCCCTTGGTTGCACCATTAAGCGCACCACTTGCCGCAACGCTCACCCATAATGTATTATTTTTGCTATTAAAGTCGCCCATCTTTCCTGTGTGTGATTATCCAAATTTGCTGTTCAAATTGAATTGTAGTAACTAAAGTTATTGTTACGAGAAAGAAAAGCTGTGGTGTAATATGTTAATTTATTATGATGTTAAAAAGACAGGTGCAAAGTTTTCTGACAAATCTCTGCTTTGATTGGTTAAGGACTCTAAATTAACGCCATAAAATTTCTTTAAAATAAATTGAGGTTTCAAGATCTAATTAAGTTGTGGTGATAGGACTAGATCAGCTATATTTATAGAATCTAATCCAAAATTGAGTATCTAATTTTCCTATACCCTTGAACCATCAGTGGCAAAATTAATTAAATTGACTTTAATTAGATTCAGAACTTTCTTATTTGCTCTATTTGATGACTCATTAATTAAATCATAGAGGGTAGAACGTCAATTTTCTACTTTTGGTAAATTTTACACAATTTGATTGGTCTACCAAGCTACGTTTGTAAGAGTCAAATGACAAAATACAATGATGATATCACAGAATGATGGTAAATGAAATGGTAAAGAAAGTTTTAAATACCATACAGCCATAAGTAAAACATATCATGCACTTAAGTTTTTTACCATAAGGTAAAAAATTTAAAAAACGTTTGTATTATAATTAATTAGTTGTCAAATTACTTAATTTTAATTTATTGCGGGGAAGGCTGACCATGGGACGGACACTTCTGAATATGACTCAGAAGAGACAAAACTTAGTACCAGGGGAGGCACCCCAGAAAAGCGTTGCTACCTCTTGTTGCCAGCGGGAACGCCACTTATGGGGAGGGGAGGAAACGTGTGAAGGGGCCGTAGCCACAATTGAACACGTGTGGAGGAAGGGGTCTGATTTGATGAACCAGACTGGGAACCAGGAGGAGACCAGCTGTCGGTGATGTGGTGGGAGGTATCCAAACATCCACACTTGAAAGTGGTCCACCAAATGAGACTGGAATCTGTGGACAGCTTCTGGGAGGGTGGGGGTGGAGCCTGCGATGGCATCTAAGACAATCTTGTGGATGGTCCACATGGCGATTGCAACCACCAAAGCACGGAGGGAGGGTGGAAAGGAGGAGGCCACTGATAGAGCAAACATATCTCTCTACAGACTGAAGGGATGCGTTTGATCCTGGCCCAGCAGACGGTGAACTTCGCACCATATCACTTTAGAGGTAGGGCATTTTTCCAGGCGGTGGAACAGCGTTCCATACTGGCCACACACGACACAGGATGAGTGTAAAGCGTTAGAGCGCTCAGCTGTACGTTACACCCGCCTCAGGCAGTGCCACACATGGGAGCGGACTTGATGCTGCAACAGAGGATGGTGTACAGATTTCCAGATTTTTTTTTGGGTCTCAATGGAATAAGGGATGTCCATCATGTCCAGGTAGTCCACCCTGGATAGGACATGGGGCCGAATGGGGATCACGCCATCCTGAATGGGTAGCCCCTGTACCTCTTGTGTGAACTGAGGAGAGGGGCGGCCTTTTTGGGTTGTATGTCTGCTAATACAAATTCTCCACTCAGCGCTCCGCATGGAGAGTAGGATTCGTTTGTAGTGGGCTTTAGTCCCATGAGGACCTGTGGCTGATGTGTGTGATGCGAGGTATTTCATCAGGGAGTGGGGGTTCAATGGATTGTTGAGGCCCAAAGCGCGGGAGAAGTTGGAGCGGGCTGCGCGGGACCAGAGTTGGGAGGGGAGTGTAGGGGCGGTGACAGCCGCAATCCAGGTGCCCAGGATCTTGGCAGCATGGGCTTTGAAGTCAAGCAGGCCCATGCCACCTTGATGATGAGGGCCAAACATGACCTCTAGCCGCACTGGTGGAGGGCGGCCTGACCAAAGCCATCCTTGCAGCAAGGCATACAAGGATTTGAAGAAGCTTGGGGAGAAGGGGATGGCGTGGGCTCCTAATCAGACTTTGGAGAGGAGCATAGAGTTGGCTAAAACAACCCTGCCAGTAAGGGAAGTAGGGTGGGCTCTGAGGGAGGCGATGCGCTTTGTCACATTGTTTAGAATACGGCACTCCATTAATGCTGAAGCGTATCCGCCTGCCTCCATCCACACGCCCAGATGGCGTACCAGTCCTATGGTAGGGCGTGGCACAAGGGGAGCATCAGTGGAGCGGTGTGTGTTGAGTTAGTAGGGCGAGGACGTGGGTGAGCAGATGGGCTGGGTTGGGAACTAATTGCTGGGGCCCAGCAGTTTTGAAACCGACCAAGGAGGATGATTTCAGTTTTGGAAGCGTTCAGTGCCACGTTGCTTACCCGGGAATACTCCTGGATTAGAGCTTCAAGCGCACGTGCAACTTGATTATTAGACACCTCAACCACACAATCATCTGCGAACACCATTATCTTGACTGGGGCTTGGCCTGGCACATAGACCCTAGTGAGTTGGGCATTCACATTTCACAGTAGTGGATCAAGGCTGAAGTTGTATAAGAGTGGGCTGAGGGGGTCCCCTTGTCGCAAGCCCCTTTGAGGGCGGACTACTTCCGTTAGGAAGCCAGGGCCACACATTGCCATTGTAGCAGATTCCATGAGCAGCATTACCCAGTTGATGAAGCAAGGGGGTAGGCGGAATTGATGGAGGCAGGCCCTGAGGTATTCCCAGTTTACTCAATCATAGGCCTTTTGTTGGTCCAAGAATACAAGTGCCCCAGAGGCTGTGGACTGACATACATTAGCCACAGAGTGCACGTTATCCCGAATCAACCTTCTGGGGATGAAACCAAATTAGTTTGGGGAAATGGTGGCAGATGCTACAGTCCCTAACTGGTTAGCCATAATTTTTGTTAAAATTTTAGTGTCTGTGTTTGTTAGAGAAATGGGGCGCCAGTTGGCTAAATCTAGCTTATCCCCTTTCTTGAAGAGTGTGACAGTAAAGGCCTCATGTCCTCCTGGTAGGAGGCGCGTTTCCAACAGGCTTTGGTTAAGTGAGGCGAGCAGCAATGGGGATATATATTTGAAATATTTTTTGTAGAACTCATATGGAATGCCATCTGGGCCTGGGCATTTTTGGTTTGGCGCACTGCAAATGGCTGTCCATAATTCGTTTGGAGTAATCAAATTCATTATTTCTGGGTATCAAAAATGGTACAGATTTAGGCTCAGTCGAGAAATTCTGCCACTTTGGCCGGCTGAATTGGATCAGATTGGTACAACTCGGTATAATACTTTTGCATTTTGATTGCCACTCCAGCCAGTATATCTGCAATGGAATTATCCGATCTTCACACCTGTGTGTAGGCCACGCTCTGGTGTGGTGCAAATTTTTTTAAAAAAATGTGCGGTGCACTTGTTGCCTTTTGTGATGCATGTAGCCCTGTACTGAACACAAACCCGATGTTTGTGTTATCTTTTGAGTGTGTTAAGGTGGGCGGCTGCCTCCGCCCACTTCCAGCCCCATGCAAAGCTGTATCCTGTAACTGGGATGTTGGACTCCAAGTGTGCCAACTCTGCCAGAGCGCGCAAGATAACCGCTGATGTGGCTCGTGAGCATCTGGAGGAGAGATGGTGATAGTGGCGGATGATGTATTCTTTGAAAGTTGCCCATGTGGAAATGGGGTCCGCGCAAAATGGTGCAACAAACTTTTTGCCAAAGTTGCCTCTTCCACCCACATAGAAAATCCTGGCGATGCCATCTCAGGGGGGCAGATTTTGCACCAATGTGGGGCCTTAGCAGCTGTGACAGGTAGGTGGTAGGTTAGCGAGACCAGCTGATGGTCAGAGAATTCCATTTTTGTTGTTTTGAATTGGGAGATGTGGGGTTGGAATTTCGCCGGTGTTAGAATAAGGTCGATGCAGGTCATGGACCTTAATTGGCTGTTGTGGACGTGGGGACGCGTCATGTTTTTGAGCAGTGGGGCATGTCGTGGCAGCGCATCCATTAACATGAGGGTGGCCTTTAGAACGCGTAGTTCTACATGACCCTGGAGGGCGTGGGGTGAGGAAGGCCACCGGTCCATTGGTGTGTTTAGCCAACAATTCATGTCGCCAACTAGGAAAGAGTCTGGGGGTAGCAGGAGGGATTTGACTGATGAGAAAAATTCCCAATGCTTGCGTGCACCATTTGGGGCATAGATGTTGATGATTGCGTGCGCTACGTCAGCCCATGAGAAAGTGACAATAAGCACTCAGCCATTTAGGAATGTTTCTGAGGCTAAAAATTTGAAAAAATTATTTTTCTGAATTAGCACCCCACAGTGCTTCGACCAAAAGGATAGGGATGGGAGGAGCATTGTTTTCCAAGCTTCCTCGGAACCTCATGGACAGTGGGACTCCTGGATGGCCAGGATATTCATGGGTAAATTGTTTTGTTAAAAACTCAGTTTTCCTAGCCTGGGATGGGGAGGCCTTGAGTCCAGCGATATTAAATGTCCCTAAAGTGAAGGTTTCCCCATCATACCTTAGGTGCAAGGGGGTAGGCACCCAGGCCCACCAGCCTCTTCTAGATCCCTGTGGGCCTTCACAGCAGCACGGGTGTTAGCAGCAACGCTATCAGAGTTTTCTGTTGATTTTTGCAGAAAGAGTCGCGTTGGCTTTAGCCTTCGCTTTTTGTTTTCCCAACGTTGGACAAATTTTTTGTGGTGTGGATGAGTTCGGTGCACCGTTGAGCGGGTCAAAATTTTTTTTTTCAGTTGGGATGGGTCCCAAGTCTGTTTCAACTGGAGCTTGGGTGCAACGATTGGGTGAGATCAAATCTCCCATTGGATCCTCAGATTGAGTGGCCTGCTCAGCATGGGCTTCCCAAACTGATTGGTTGATGGATTCCTGAGTTGCTTCCACTGCAAAGGTTTCCATGTCCTCCTGGCGTTGTGAGTGTGGGATAGTGGTGGTGGCTTTGGCCGCTTCCTTGGCCGCAACCCTACAGGCCTGCTTGGCCTTCTTCCACTCTTGCTGGGAGATAGGCTTTACCAGTAGGTAGCAGCCTTGTGCTCCCCACAGGAAAGCCTCTTTGGCGCTTGCGGTTGGTTTGTAGTGCGCCTCTCCTCTGGCCATAGCCGCTGAGGGGTGCTCTTGGAATGTGACACCCTCCTTGATGGGGCATGCGTGCGCCTTATGGCTGAATGCATCACAGTGGGTGCAAATAAGGGGCGCGCTGTCCACGGTCACCCAGAATGGGTGGGTAGTATGCCCTGCAATAGCAATAAAAATGGAGTGTGGGATCTGGGTTAGGTCCTTCGCAATCTCCTCAGTTGGTGTCAGAACTGCGATGGCTTTGCCGGTGCACAGGTGTGGCATCAGCGTGAAGCGTTACATTTCAAAAGATTGTATTTTGCCATATATGGCGAGACCATCTTTCAGGTGTTGTTCCAAAATGTCACTTTACCATAGTAGGCAAAAAGTTGAACGTGAGGAAAATTTGGTTTGATTTTGTCCATCTGGTGCATTTGGTTTTGACAACCTGTTGCCCTTCAGGGAAGTTGACTACTACGCGCACCACTGCAGCCTCATCTGCTGCCTTTTTGCTTTTGAAACCTAGGTCCAGCCAACCGCGTGACATGGAGTGAGGTGCAACGTACACCGCGGTTGGGAAAATTGTGTGCACATCTTCACAAAATTTTTCCCATAAGGTCATTTTTGGATGTCCAGAAACACGCGGACTCTGAATTCCACCGACAAAAGTAGCTGGGAGTGTGGCATGTTGATGTACTGGTTGCATCGTGCTTGCCATGCGAGTATCTCTGGGGAAATAGTGACCACCAGTTTTTTAAAATTTTTGTCTATTCCACCAGATTCTCTAGGGCATTTTTGAACGTTGGAGGCCGCGGGCCTTCCACCTACTTCTCTTACCTTGTTGCCCAACTGCTCCCTGACATAGGCGCAGACTAATCTCCTCTGTGAGATTACCAAACTAGATTCAGTCTTGAATTGAATAGGTTGCAAAGTGATTGTAACGAGAAAGAAAAGTATAGTTGTCAAATTACTTATTTGACTTTATAATGGCCATTTACAATACTTTTTCAGTACTAGATGGTCCCAACCCAAGGGGCCATTTACAATACTTCTTTTATGTATTTAGTTATTTAATTGGCCCAATTACATACCAAACTTACCAATAGCCATCTATGATAATTTAAATTCATCACATTATAATATTATACTATTGCCAGCTATTGAATATAAACCCACCCATAATAGATATTCATGTCAATACCCCCAGCCATAGGACATATTTGTATCAATATATATAATAATGATTGGTGATTTTATTGTAAAATCATCTGAAATTAATGATCACCATCTACATTAATTTCATTTTAAATCTCATTAATTTTATTAGAAAATGCATTTTAACTCTATTGATTACTATCTAATTTAAATCATTTTTCACAAAATGACCATGGGCTCCACTAGTGTGCCAGGTCAACCAGTATGAAGACTAGTTGGCCCTTTGCCATTTCACCTTCATTGGCATACCAACCCCTTCAAGTCTGTGTCCAACCCACCATTTAACTACCAACGGCATCGTCTTTAGCCCCAGGCATCCTCAGCGTGTGCCCCAGCATATCCTGCCCCCATCCTGGGTGGCTCAGGCACTTCTGAACTGCCCCACCCTCACAACGCTTCACCAACCCATCTAGGCATGCCCTGGTGAGTCCATCCCCAATCTTGGGTGGCTATGGCACTCCTGCACTGCACCCCGCAAGGTTGGCAGCCAGTCAGCGTATCTGCTGGTAGCCAGCTGGCCAGGTTCCCGCTGGTTCCTCATAGGGAGGAGGCATGGGAGCTGGCAGCGCCAACCACTCCAGGAATGATCATCCACATATATTAGGGATCTACATTCTCACCTTCCCCAACTCTAATTGCTCTAAGCTACTCCAAACAAATAGGAAAGATGGGCAAATGAGAGATGTTTATTGGGAGGGAATGAATGACTATTTATACTACTTTCAGGGCTACTGTGCCCAAGTACTCTCTGGCCAATCAAACCAGAAAACCCATTGGCCACATTGATGCCAGAACTCTATCAGATCATAAACTTCATTCATTCATACTTCATAGAAATTCCCTCCAAATCTGCTCATCTGATCACTGAATTAAATATCTGGTCAATCCATCCTCAGCATAAGTTGCTGGTCAATTGTATATAAATTCATAATTAAATATTGAGCATCCTTGGCATGAGTTGCTGGTGCTCCAAATTATTCACAAATTCATTAAGATTGATATTGAGTATTTCAGCTTTCTGTCAGAAAATATCTTAGTTATTTCTTATGGCAGTTGGCGCAGAGTTAAGATTCCACTGACCTCAAATTTAAGTTAGCAAATTATTGTTAGATGCTTATAAATGAATACATTAGCTTTCTGCCAAAAATTCCCACAATCACCTACAATTTTGTAGTCAGTGCCAAACTGGGAATCCGCTGAACCTAAAATGATTAATACTTTTATATTATTAAATAGATTCAAACTAGGAAATTAGCCAGCAATTATGCCCAACTAACTTAAGCCCCTAATTCTGATACTATTGTTAGGATCCATCTGGTTAAAATCCTGACATCATTTTTAAATTTAGTTGATTTTATTGATCAATGCATGATAAATTTATTGATCACTATCTACAATAATTCAGTTTACATTGAAATTGATTTATTGGATAATGCATGCTAAAGGTCTAAATATTGCCATCAACAATAGTTCATTATAAGGTTTACTTGATTTTATTTGGTTAATGCATGCTAAATTCACTGATAACCATCTACAATTAAGTTTTAGATTTTTTGATTTAATTGGTTAATTATTTCTAAATTTGATGATTGCCATCTGTTAAATCTGAGGATTGCTCACTTGATAAATTAAGCCCTGCAATAAAATTAAAAAGAAGTTCAGCTGAAAGATCCTCAATTTTTTCAGTGTTTTATGGAATATTGATCATTTGGAAGCTCAATTGGCTTATTCAAATTATTATGAATCTTCTGTTCAATCTTGGGGAAAAATTTCCCAATGTATTTTGGAACTCCTATTTAAGGCAATCAAAGTTACAAGCTGAAGTTTTCTGACTTAACTTGTTGCCTCTCTTTTAAGAACATAATGATAAAAGCCAGTTAAAAAAGAATAAATAAATTATATCCTTATTAGGAGATAGTAGATAATAAATACATCGGGCTAGGCATTGGTATTTATACCTCTGGGGCATCTCCAGGACACATTTTGAGCATGAAATTCCTGCAGATAAATATTTTCCACCTCAGTTTAGCTTTTGAACTGATATGACCATAACCTATTGCTAGGACTATTGGTGGCAAAATACTCTCAGAATTGGAAAGGTTTCAATATCATAAATTACAACATAAAAGCGTCTCTCTTTTGCTTCAATAACTAAATTTGAAGCCAAATTTGGTTTTAAAAAATACAAAAAATGACTGCTTGATCGAGCTAAAACTTACCAATGTCAATGCAATAGATGCCTGCTGCTCAGCTTGAAGTGATGGTGCACTGCTGTTAATTTTTTGGTGCAATGATTTAATTCTGCTAAGCTGGTTTACACAGGGTATCAGCCAAAAAGCAACCAAATTAGACAATATGTAGATCTCTGACTCTAATAGAAACAAATATCTAATATATGGAGCAATTGCCCTGATCAGAGCTTTATTATAATCTAATAAATGAAAACTTATCTGCTGACTTCTAAAAAACCTTCTTCTCTCATTCTTCCACTGAACTCTTATCTTGGTATTCCAAGTTGAATGCATCCTCTTCTTAGTAATCTCCTATTTGCTTTCTTTTTAGAAGTTTTTGTCTATCACAAGGTTTTTCAGAATTCCCTCAGTTAGCTAAACTATTGATACTTTGATTGATTCGCTTTGTATCCATATAACTTTTTTGTATAATCCAAAGGCTTGCCTCAACTCTAATTTCTAATCTTCCAGAATTTATAGCTTATCATCCAGTCATATTATTTTTTTGACATTACCCCCTTTGACTGGATGATAAGCTTTTATTGCTTGTATGCTCAAAGTAAATTTGCGTGAAGTTTGTTGATAATCCAACGACCCAAGGGTTCCTTAATGGTGTAGGCATTGATACTAGTCTTCTCAATTATTCAAAATGGCCCAGCCCAGATGTTAGCAAGCTTGTTCTTCTGCCCAAATACATGTTGGTCATGGAAAATACATGATCTCCTAAAACAAACTGCAGAAGTCCACAACATCTCTTCTGGTCAGACGCCTGTTCACAAATCTTCTTAGCCAAACTGGTAGAGTAGACTTCTGTTTGTAGTTTGATCATCATCCGTAAGATTCATCAAATACTGCTGCATTTCCACACTTCCAGTGTCCTATACACACGTATAAAGCAGGGCAGGTTGATCAAAATGCCTACCATAGAGAAGTTGGAAGGAACTCTTGCTGGTGGACAAGTGGTAGCTGATATTATATGCAAACACAGCTGTGGGTAGGAGGGTACTCCATTCTGAGGGTCAATCTTTCACCAGCTTACAGAGTATTTTCACCAATGTTCCATTGCACCGTTCCACCATTCCATTTGATTATGGATGATAGAGTTAGTCAAAACCTTGCAGATCGCCATCAACTCATTTGGCTTGGGAAATATATGTGAGGTGAAATTGGTTCCATTGTCCATTAAGATGAACTGCTGGCAGCCATGTTGCTGTATAGCACACTCCATAATAAACTTGATGGTAGTGACCACTCCTAAATCCCTAATCACCCTGGCTTCCACTCACCTCATTAAATGATCAATTTGTATTATTATATACTTAGATAGGCTTGTGCCAGTTGGTAGAAGCCCCACTACATCAATGGAAACTGTATGTCAGGTGAACTGAGGCTCAACCAGATGGTATTTGGTCTTCTTGTGGAAAGGCTTCTCCGCTTTGAACTGATGACAACAGCTTACCATTTCCAGCACATCATAATGCATGCTCTCCCAATAGTAGTGGGATCACAAAATCTTCAACGTTTTCCACAACTCCTCATGTCCTACCGCCCAATGTGCATCCATAACAATTGTGGGTCTAGCAGAAGGTTTAGGGAAACTCATAGTCAAGTCCCTGATCTGCTTATATAGTTCCCCATCATGTAGGAAGGTATCCTGCCTATGCCCACGTAGTACTTTGATCACTTGTGGTGGCTCATCATGGTAATTGTCCACCACCATATTCTCATACATAATGTCAGCCAAATCCGCCATAATAGTGACCGTTGGTAGTCATGAAAGACAGTACACATTCAGATGTTTTGTTCCCAACCAGTGTACAATATCAAAATCATACGCCTGGAGCTTGAAAGCCCATCGCGTGAGCCATCCTTCAGGTTCACAGAGAGTTTGCAGCCGGCGCAAAGATGCATGATCCATTACTACTTGAAATTTCACCCTGTGGAGGCTTACTTTAAACTGTTTATATGCATAAATCACTGCTAAACACTCTCACTCAGTCACAGTGTGATTACATTCATGACAGTTTAGGCTTCAGTTACAAAATGTAACAGGGTGCTCTACGCCATCTTCATCCTTCTGAGATAATACTGCCCCTATGGCAGAAAGCAATGCATCCATTTGTACCATGAAATGTTCTTTGAAGTTGGGGTATTGCAAAATGGGTGCACTTGCCAATGCGGTTTATAATACATCAAAAGCATTTTGGTATTGTTCTGTCTAATAAAAAGTGACATTTTTCTCTGACAACTAAATGAGTGGTGCCCTAATACAACTGAAGTTAGGAATGAATAGCTGGTAGTAACCAACCATCCCCAAGAACACTTGGATATCACGTTTATTACATTGCTGGGTCATCTTACTTATCACTTCCACCTTTTCTGGCTGCAGTTTAAGCCCTTTTTAATCCACTAAAAACCCAAGGAATTCTAGTTGCTCTTTGAAAAAGTGACACTTCTGAGGCTTGATCTTGATATTAGCATCAGCAATTTGGCGGAAAACTTGTTCCAGATGGTCAAGATGCTCTGTAAACTTTCACAAGGACACATTGATATCATTGGGGTAAACTAGGACGCAGGACAGCTTCAGATCACCCAAGATTATATCCATAGCACGTTGGAGCATAGCTGGGACGTTGTACAAACCCTGTGGCATACGTGTTGGCTAAAATAACCCCTTTGAAGTGATTATAGCGCATTTCTTTTTTTTTTTTTTTTTAGTACTAGATGGTCCCAACCCAAGGGGGGATTCATCGATGTATTATAGCGCATTTCTCACGTTCCACTTATGGCAATTTGATTCCCAGTACCCCAATATCAAATTCATGAAAGAAAAATAATTAGCCCCTCCAAGTCAATCTAACATGTTGTCAAATTTTGAAAAGGGGTAGGAACCTTTCTTCATTACACTATTAACTTTTGATAGTCAATAATCACCGGGTTTATGCCATCTTTTTTCTTTACAGAAAAGCACCGGTGATGCCCATGGACTCTTTGATGGCTCTAGCATCCCTTGTTCAATCAATCTATTTACCTCATCAGAGACAACCTCTTCCTCCATCTTTGAGTGCCAAGTATGTAGTGATTGAATGGGAGGGTGATCCCCTGTATCTACCCAATGCACCACCCCTTGGGCGCACCCCAAATTGTAATCATTAGATGCAAAAATATCTCGGTATTTTTCAAATAAAGCTATTGCCTTATCCTTTTGCTCCTCTGATAATCCAGTTAGAGCTTACTGAGAAACCATGCCATTAAACTGAATGATGGATTTGCTGGTAGGCTGTGGTCCTCCCATGATCTGAAATAATGAACACGGCGAACCTCATAAATAGAGGCCAATTATAGATAAGCCACCACTTGGAGCCTTTGGATTATCATCATCTCCTTTTGTAGGTTCAAAAGCAAAACCTTCACTTCCCCATTTCCTGGTAACAGTAGCCCTGGAGACACATGGGGTTCAAGCTGTGATTACTAGTAAGGCCCCACATTTTCCTTGTATAGCCCTTCAGGGACGTCTATTTTGAGCTTGGTTCCTATTCTACGCTGGTGCCCAGAAGTTAGGCTCAACACGCTCGCTGCTTGTAGCGGAATACATTTATACTTATAGATCTGGTTGAGGAGGGCTCTGGTCCTACGTTTCATTTGCCAATATTGGACAGGAATCATCCCATAATTATATGCTAAATTAATCTGACTGAAAGTGGAATTGTTTTTTTGGGATTCCGCTAGAGGTAAAGTAAATGTGATTTTATTTGTCCCATAATATTAATGGTTTCTTCTGCCATATTGACCACAGCTCCAAATCTTCTCATGAACGCAGCATCAATCAGCATATCATAATTATCATTTGGCAGAACCACCACAGGAGTGTAAGCCCTAAACGAACCAAATTGCAAAGGCAACGCACCATAAGCTCCTTCAGACACAGTGCTCTGTGCCTGTAGGAATCCAGCTTTTCTGTGATTGCTGGTGCTAACGCTGCTGGATTCCATAAAAGTTTTGATAAATTTTAATAAACTTTACACTATTACTAAAATTGAGTTTTTAAGAGTTTTTACTAGTAACATAGGGTAATAAAGAAAAAAGTAATCCCCTTGATATCTGACTGATCAGTATTTCAACAGTATTGAGGGTCAGAGGGAATTTACTAGTAAGTTTGGTACATCTTGTTACCGTCCAAATTAGAATATTACAAAGCAGCTTATCAAAGCTCAAAAAACTCGCTTTATATTGGCTGAATGATAGCAGGGTAATTACTATTGGCTAAACCTTACCCATGAGGTAATGATTTTATAAACTTTAGCCAATCCCAGTTCACGAAATCTTTTGTGCCTTGGGGGACCCCACCACACCTATAAAAGGGGGTGGTCCCCGCGTAGGTGTTTTGAAGGACCTGGTTGTGGCTGGGGGACTACCACCCAAATAGATGCCCCATGGTCCGTCACATGATCAGAGTAATCTGACCGCTTGATTTTATGGTTGCTGCCCAATCATAATTTAAAATCATGATATCCCAATTTGTGGGGTTCCACCAAGAATTGATCAGGGTATTTTGGTCAATTATATCATCATTATTATAAAAATCACATTTAGGTTAATCGCAAACTCATAAATGGTTGGCATTTCCCCATTTCAGCTGATTTTGACACAGGACATTCTTCCTTTGCAGCTGAGAGGGCAAATGTCTGACATCACCCCCTCAAAGATGTTGGGGGGGAGAATAAAGATGAAGGAAGTGGCCATGTACTCAGTTGATAGTGATTCCTGTAGCTAACGATTTATTGAGTATACATTGCTTTTTTGTAGGTGAAGGTGAAGGAACCCTCCCAAATTCCTCCCCAAGGTTACTCAACAATAGGCAAGGCCGTTATGGAGGTAGGGGATATGGCCACAGAAGATCGGATAGCCTTAGGGACTGCATTTACCAGCTTGACTGGAAGGGAAGGCATAGAGGATTGGGTGTGCTTGTGCGAGAGTGTGATATTAGCTACCTTACAGGACTCAGAATCATAAGAAGGAGTGATATTCCTTTTGAGTCGCGCCGAGGAATCAGGTTTTACTGAGGGGATAGGTACAGGTATGTTCACCCCCAAATGTTCTACAGGCAAAATCTTCTCAATTGTTAGAGCTGAAGATTCCACCTCACTTTCTTTTTGTTGTACAGAAATGTAAATCAGTATCATCTAACAGATCCTCCTTTATGTCGCAGATGTTTTTAAAGTAGCACTATGTTGAAATGATATGCCAGGCTAGAGAGGGTTGAGAAGCTAACCCAGTTAACATAGCAGCGATAGCATCATCCAGGGTTAACATGTTAGACGTTGATAACCTTTGTGCAGCGAGGTAAAATCGCTCTGCAAAAGCAGCAGGTGTTTCATCCTCATACATGCTTAGGCGCATAAAGGCCTGTTTATCCCTGTTAAGACTCTGCTGTGAACCAAATTCAGCTAAGAGATCCTCTTTCACCTCTGCCCAGGTATGAAGATTGTCCAGGTATAGGACTATCATTTCTAGTGCTAAACGATTAAAGCAAGGGAGGATGTGTTTGACTTTGTGCTTGTCCAATGAGCCTTTCATTTCTTAATCATAGACATATAGAACTAAGCTATGCTCCCTTCACTGGGAGTGAACTTGTCCTTAAGGGGAGTTTGTAAGGGCGCTGATCAAGCTCCTTAAGGCGGGACAAAGCGCTTTCTAGTTGCTTTTCAAGAGCAACTATTTTTGGTGTACAGGGATCCCCTGTTGTGTTCACAATTTTGTAGGAATCCAGCTTTTCTGTGCTCGATGGTGCTAAAATCGCTGGATCCCACAAAAGTTATGATAGATTTATAATACTACACTAATAAAATTTGGGCTTTTAAGAGTTATTAGTAACCTGAGGTAAGAAAGAAAAAAGCAATCCCCTTGATATCCAACTGATCTATATTTAAACAGTATCAAGGGTCAGAGGGAATTTACTAGTAAGTTCTATAATGGCTTTTTACCATCCAAATTAGGAACTATTATAAAGCAGCCTATCAAAGCTCAGAATACTCACTTCCCTGGCTGAATGATATCAGGGGATTTACTATTCGTTAAAACATACCCGTGAGGTAACAATTTATAAACATTAGTAAATCCCCATTCACAAAAGCTTTTGCGCCTTGGGGGACCCCCGCCACACCTATAAAAGGGAGTGGTACCCACATAGGCGCTTTAAAGGACCTGGTTGAGGCTGGGAGAGTATCACCTGATAGATGCCCCACGGTCTGTCACATAGTTGGAGCAATGTGACTGCTCAATTTTATGGTTGCTGCCCAATTATTATCTAAAATCGTGCTACTCTGAATTGCGGGGTTCTACCAAGAATTGACCAGGGTCTTTTTTTGATTATATCATTATTATTAAAATCGCGTTTAGGTTCATTGCAAACTCATAAATGGCTGACACTTCCCCATTTCAGCTGATTTCAACCCAGGATATTCTTCCTTTGTAGCTGAGAGGGCAAATGTCCATCAGTGCCCCTTGGTTCATACACTACTCTGTGATCCACAGCTTGCTTCAGCAGAAGCATAGCCACAAGCTTGGTGAAAATTATATTAACTGGGGCACCAGTATCTATAATAGCTCAGATTTTTATGTATTTTTATGAGGATGGCCGACCAGGGGACAGACACATCCAATATGTAGGAGAAAAGAAGAGGCGGAGAAAACAGAAGTGGGAAAAGAGAGCAAAGCAATTAAAGATAACTCAGAATATGACATGGCACACTTTGGTGTGGCTGGGGCCACGGGTGGTGGGTGACTAGACCTTGGGTGGTATGGCGACCCTGGCTAGTAGGGTGTACCGCCTATGGAGACTGTGAGGCTTTCAGTGTCATATCGGAGGAACCAGATTGGAATCCATGTTCCCATCCATTTCTTCCATTTGTGTTGAAGTGAGCCGAACAGCCAGGCTTGGAAGTGGTCAGCTAAATGGTTGTGGAACCTGGCGATGGTTTGGTTAAGGTTGTGGAAGACCCCATTGAATGCGTCGAGGGTAATTGTGTGAATAGACCATATTGCAATGCACACAATTAGGGCCCTCAGTGTCTGGGGGATAAGTGAGGTCATGTTGAGTGCCATGATATCACGGGACAGTCGGGATTTGGTTGTGGGTGGTTGTTAAAACAAGTGCATCACGTTGGCCCAGATATGCGCAGATGGCGGGCATTCTTCTAGGCGGTGTGCTAGTGTGTTGGGTCCGCCACAGATGGCGCATGTCTTGAACATTGAGAACGTACGGTCAGCTTTTCTGTATGTGCGGCGCATGTATCGCCACATTGTAGAGCACACTTGTGGGGATAGCAGGGGACAGGTGACGATGTTCCACACCTGTTTTTGGGTTTGTAGATCATATGGGATGTCTTGGTGGTCCAGGTAGTCGATCCTGGACAGAGGGAAGGATGGTAATGGGTGGGCGCATTAGATACTGTTTGTCCTCTGTGGAGTTGCACATATCCAGTTTGAGGGTGGTTGTCTTCAGATTGATGTGCATATGCGAAACTC
The DNA here is from genome assembly GCA_022478985.1 of Massospora cicadina. Taxonomy (NCBI): domain Eukaryota; kingdom Fungi; phylum Entomophthoromycota; class Entomophthoromycetes; order Entomophthorales; family Entomophthoraceae; genus Massospora; species Massospora cicadina. The sequence goes on along the minus strand of JAKSZP010013316.1, from coordinate 72,177 downwards.
CAATTTCCTTGTCTTAGGTTGTATAGGATACGTCTGAAATATCGGTTGGTGTTATGTGGTCTAGTGGCATTTGGGTGTGTTACAAGGTACTTCATCAGGGTCTTCGGGTTGGAAGGGGACCTCAGATATAGGCCCTTGCAAAATTTGTTTGGGCTGCCTTAGCCCAGTGGAAGGATGGTGGGTTGGTTGACGTCGTGGAGGCTATCCATGAGCCTAGTATTTGCGTTGCTCTTTCCATGAAGCTGAGCAGCCCCATCCCTCCTTTCTTCCATGGGCCATACATGGTCTCCAGCCTGATAGGTGCACGGTATCCCGACCATAGCCAGTTCTGTAGGAGCTTGTAGACTGCGTCGGTGAAGTTGGCGGAGAAAAGGATTGCATGGGCAGCAAACCATAGCTTTGATAGGATCAGGGAGTTGGCTAATACAACTCTTCCGGTTAGGCTGGCTTTACTCCTTCGCATACATGTCATTCTTTTTGTGATGTTGTCCAATATGTTGTTTTCTATGGTTTCAAGAGCATATCCACCAGCTTCTAGCCATATGCCCAGATGACGGACTGGGTCAGTGGCGGGGTGGGGTGCAAAGAGTAAGCACAGTGGTTTTATTGGCTTGGGTCTTTGTTGTGTGGTTAGGTGTGTGGTTAGTTGGTTTCTGTGGTGGTGTGGGGGTGGGGCCCAGTTTGAGCTGAATTTGCCCATTACAATTACCTCTGTTTTCTATTTGTTCAGCATGGCATTACTCACTGATTTATATTGGTAAATGATGCTCTCAATCGTCCTGGCATCCCTATTGCCTGAGACTCCAACGACGCAGTCATCATCAAAAGCGAGCATTTTGGTTAATAGTTGTCCCTCCAACCTGATTCCGGTGAGCTTTGAGTTTGCAATGCGGAGAAGGGGGTCAAGGGTGAAGTTGTATAATAGGGGGCTAAGTGGGTCACCTTTTTTGAGGCCTCTTTGGGGGTGATGGTGTCGGTTAGGAAGCCTGGGCCTCTGATTGCAAACTTGGCTGAGCGCGTTAGGAGGAGCGCCCAGTTTATAAAGCGGGGTGTTAGGTTGAAGGCCTTCAGACATTGTTCTAGGTATCCCCAGTGTACTCAGTCATATGCTTTCTTTTGGTCCAGGAAAGCAAGGGCGCTTGTGGGGTTAGCTTGGCAGATATTGGCAATTATATGGATGTTATCCCAAATTGAACGGTTTGGGATGAATCCAAATTGATGGTGTGAGAGGGTTGTCTGGGCGATGTAACCCAAACGTTTGGCTAAAATTTTTGTTAGTATTTTTGTATCAGTATTGGTGAGAGCAATTGGGCGCCAGTTGTTCAGATCTGCTTGGTCTCCTTTTTTGAAAAGTGTGACCACGTATGCATCTTGGCCGCCAGGTAGAAGGGATGTGTCTTCTAGGCACTTGTTCATAGTTGCTAGTAGTATTGGTGCGATATGTTTAAAGTATTTTTTGAAAAATTCATATGGGAGGCCATCAGGCCCAGGGCACTTGTTGCGTGGGGTTGATCTTATTACCTCCCATAGTTCTTCTTTTGTTATGGGTGCTGCCAGGTCTGGTTGGACAGTTATGGTATTGATATTGGCAGATGATAAAAATTTTTCAATTTTGTTGGGTGATGCAAAATCCGCCGTGTACAGGTCAGTGTAAAATTGGTGTAATTCAGCTGATATTTCCGATGTTGTGGATGCCATTGTGTCATCCATTCGGCGGACCTGTGTGCAGGTCGCCAACTTTCAAATCAGTTTAAATTGGCGGAAAAATTGGGCTGTGTGAGTTTCTCTGGATAAAATGTATTTTGATTAATAGCATATTTTGGTTTAATGCTGGTGTTTTCTAAATAGGGAGTTTACCTGTGTTGATAGTTGAAACCACAGGCGGCCTCATTGGGGGTGTATCCCTCACTAGGTGTATTATTTTCTAGGTGTTGAAGCTGTCTGATAGCCTTGTTGATTGTCACGGACATCGCAGCTGTTTTTCTGGAATTTAGGTGGCAAGCTTTCTTAGTTGCACGAGCCTTGAAAGTTTCCCATTCAGCAATACAATTTCCATCAGGTGATTGTCTTTCTTGCCATGTTGTTAGCACATCTTGATCCAGAGTTTAAGTTCCAGAAGGTGGATGGTGCTCGGGTGAACTCTGTGCCAGGTGGGCGGTTTTTTGTATTTTTCTGAGGATGATAGCATTATCAAGACCATCTGATGGTCAGAGAAAGGGATAATTGTTGTTGTAAAGTTTTATACTCGGTGCCGGAAGTCTATAGGGGCGAGCATCAGGTCAATCCAGGTCATTGAAACCAGCTGGTTATTGTTGTGGTGGGGTCTTGTCATGTTGGCCAGGGTGTGGGGTTTGTTTAAGGATGGTGTCGCATATGCCCAGTGTTGCCTTTAGTATGCATAGTTCCATGTGGCCACAGGGTATAGCCTTAGACTTGGGCTAGTGGTCGATATTAGTGTTTAGCCAGCAGTTGAAATCCCCCACAAAAAATGTTGCCTTGGGGAATAGATTGATAGGATATCAGACAGGAATTTTTGGCGGTCATTCAGATTATTTGGGGCATATACACACGCCACGGCGAAATTTTCTCCATTCCATTTGAGGTCCACTAGGAGTAGCTGTCCCTCCAGGTGAGATGCTGTGTTTTGAATTTTTACTGGAGGGTTACAGTTTGTTCGAATTACCATCCCACAATGGTATGTCCAAAAGGATTTGGCCGGAAGGAGCATGGTAAACCATGACTCCTCCTCCCCCGATGGACAGTGGGGTTCTTGGATGGCCAAGATGTCCACAGGGATATTGCGCAGGAAAGCCATTTTTTGGCCCAGGACGTGGGGGCCTTGGCTCCTGCGATGTTGAGCGTCCCTATGTTGATTGTGGTAGTCCCCACATCAGGAACGCTGGGGTGACCCACTGAGGTCACCCAGTTCCTTCTTGCGAGTCATACTGTGAGTGTGAGGTCGATTAGCCATATTGTTATCATTGTGTTGATCGGCAATCTTGGAGCTGGCATTATTCGGTTTTTTCTGGCTTGGATTACTCCTTATAGCTCAGATTTTTGTGTTATGATCAATGATATCAAAGTAGGTGTACTCCAAATAAGAAGAACCATTGGTGTATATTATGTTAATGTCCAAAAGGCATATTGTTACCAAGGAAGGAGGATATGCCCATACTGACATGGGGATACTCCTGAGATATCTTTTCTACTGGAATAGCTATGTTAACCCTAACTAGGGAGGCGACGTCCGTTGAGGGCCCCACGTTACTTATGGCGTTTATGTTCCAGGATCTGACAGGCGTACAGCTTCTGAACATCATGGCGGAACTCAGAGCTTGAAGGGGAATAATCGCTCTCTTGAATGGAGGCTGAGGTATCCATCAGAAGCTGTTGGTATAACAAGTCATTGGGCTGGGTTCTGATTCTAACAAAAAGAGACTTGAGAATTGTTAGGGACAATATAATTTGATTTAGCAGAGGTAGAGCGTCCCTTCTCCACTCCACTCGAGCTTTTCCCTGCTTGATCATCCCAGATTGCACCGTATACACCTGCTGGTTCCCTGAGCAACTAACCACATAATGCCCTTTTTGTCCGCACAAGAAGAAGACACCCATAAAGGGCTCACGTCAATAGTTTGCAGTGGAAGGAATGGTTCAAAAATTAGCTGAAGTTTGAAGTTAGGCGGGGATGAGGCGGCTGAGCGTACATAGGGCGAAAAGGATCTGCTGACATATAAGGTAAACGAATTTTTCACTACAGCTTATACCTTAATCATTGCTGTCCTTACTCCTGAGGAGTATGCCGTATCAGTAGCAGGGGCCTTCCACTCTACATTGGGATCACTTAACGTGGAGGAGAGTTGACATATAATGTTCACAATTTGAATAAACCCTTCATCTTCATCCAGTATGTGAGACATAGCATTATGCAATTCATGGCATGGTTTGACTTCCACTGTCATCGCTATGCCTACATCCTCAGTGCTTAAAATGTTGGTTCCTATCAACACATGTGCTTCATCTGTGACTTGCTCAGTGAAAACCAACAGGGACTCATTTTGGTGGATTTGTATGGTCAGAAAGTTGGCCTTCCACTGAGCCATCTTAGCCGCACCCCCAAACAGCTGGAGAACAGTCGCTTTTACCTCTTAATAAGATACTGAACTATTTTGTAGGTAGCAGGTGACTTGGTAGGCGCTCTTCACATCCGTAGTGAACAGCAACAGTCTAACTTACCGCTGATCTGAGGCACCTTCCATGGCGAATTTGAGTCATTTAAAATACGCATGCATATTCCCATCATAACTGAAGGGCGGTAACTTCTCAATCTGAACAAATTCGCTTTACTCAAGGCTCCAGCCATAAGGAATAGACAAAATAGGTTCCAAATGACTAGGGGAAACATTCCCTTGTGAACTAACATAGGGATGAATGGATGGAGGCGAATCTGCCGAAGTAGACTCAAAAGAAGTTGGATTGTGAGGAGAGACTGCCACGCCCCCCAAAGGATACTCACTTGCAATCCGTAGCATTACTCTCCCAACTCACCGCTGACTGCACATTTTCCCCCTGTCCCAACTTGTTCATTAAAATGTCCATCAATTATTTATTCAGCTTTAACTGATTAACACTAACACTGGTCGTCTTGCACCTCCTGTTGAAGCATTTCGTACTGTTTTTCAACTCATGGTGGAATTCTCGCTCAAATCCAGCTTAAGATCCATTGCCTGAAGCTGTGAGAGAACGTCCTACACTGTGCTCTGCATTATTGAGTGCTGCCTTCCAGTGTCACGTGCTTGTCAGTTGGCATCATCTACTAGATTAATGAGGGTGGCTTGCTCTTGCACCAGCTCATTGTTGGCCCATAAAAGGGTTTCCAATCACACTTGTATATTTGAATACTCTACCATATCAATGAACAGGAGGGTAATTGCTCAATTGTGATCTTCCTGACTAACGATTTCCAACTGTGTAACCTGACTAACCAACTGTTAATATTTGGGGGACATTGATAAGGAGATGAGCACATCGTCTGCTGTCCATTGATTACTCCACTCAATGCACAGTTGACTGAATTCAGCTGCCATGAGTCAACGTGATCGGTTATCCGCTGCTCTGCCAGGGTTACCCTTTCCCTAATTTGAGCTATCGTGGCTTCAAGCGCTTCCACCCATTCTGCCAGGTCAGTTTTAAAACGCTTGGTGTTACTTCCCAATGTAGTTATGTCCCAAATCCATTCCACCAATAAATTGTGCTGATCCAACAGTTTTCCTATCAATCAAGGTAACTACTGATTCAACTGTGGAACCAAAACGTCCAACCAATGGGGACATCCCCAACATGGGGTCCACCTGTACCAGCGCCCCTGAACTTCCAAAAAAGAGTGATCAAGGTGGTCGAGTAGAAGGCGAGTATTGTTCTGCTGCACTAGGATGAACTGCATGATGTCCCCAATCTCAATATTATTGCGGGCCAGCACATGCAGTAGCTGGAGGATTGATAGCTGCACATACGTGACTATATATTCCTCAGTTCAATGGGTACTAAGCCAACAAGACATCCTTATGGTAGTTGCATCAAGATAGGACATATAAGATGTGTAGTGGGTTTCTTGGTCTCATTGATTGTAGAATAAACTCAGAGCATTCCCCTGCCTTATCTTTGTAGAGTCAGTACCCCTTCAGAAGCCATTCTATAATGCCCACAGCTGCTGGGGGTCACGTTCATAGAGTGACCTTATTGATCCACTTCCAACTCAGGACAAAATTCTAACTGCAAATCAATTATAGCATCCTCATCACCCAGCTCTGACACTGCAAAAAGTGACAGTTCATTGTTGGAGGCTTCCCTAACTTCCTAGCAAATAAATAAATGAAATTTGATCAGGTTTTGGCATAACGAGTGAGGGCTTGCCATTTTGCCCTAGTGCTGATAAGCTACAGTTGACCAGTGGCCCCCTGTAGTGAGCACCACTGTTAATTTTTGGCATAATGGTTTGATTCCGCCGAGCTGGTTTACACAGGTTACAAGCCAATGAGCAATCAAATCAGATGATATGTGGATCACTGACTCTAATAAAAACCAATATATAATATATGGAGCAATTGCCCTGATCACCACTTCATTATAATTTAATAAATGCAGACTTATCTGCCAACTACTAAAAAAACCTTCTTCCCTAATTCTTCCGCTCAACTCTAATTTTGGTATTCCAAGTTGAGTGCATCCTCTTCTTAGTAATCTCCTATTTGCTCCCTTTTAGTAGGTTTCATCTATCTTGAGGTTTTGGCAAAATTCTCTCAATTCGCTGAACTATCAATACTTTGATTGATTCGCTTTGTATCCATATAACTTTTTTTGTATAATCTCAAGGCTTGCCTCAACTCTAATTTCTGATCCACTGGAATATATACCTTATTGTCCAGTTATATCAGCTTCTTGACAGCTGCCATCCAGTATCTTTTGGCTGCAGCTGAAGCACACCAGGGCTGGATCTGCTAGCAATACCAACACTACTATGCATTATATCCCCCTCATATCTTGGCCAACCACCTCATAAGCTCCTAGGCGGTGCTCCGGAGCCTTTTGGTTCCACGGAGCAATTTGCATTTTGGCTTCCAGGTCAAATATGTGAATCTTTTCATATATGCAAGCTCAGCCATCATTTAGTTTGACTTTGCAGTTTTCAAACTTTCCAGCTATATTGACTTATGCCCTTTAAGGGGTATAACAACCTCAGCTTCTGCTCTGAAGCCAATGTAGTGACAGCATCAAAGATACCAATAGTTTTTTAAAAGTCCCTATTTTAACCATTCATACACAGTTCCAGATGAGGCCGCTTTGGTGGTCCAGTTTGCCAAGTTGCCCCACACCTCTCCCCCAAATGCTTCTACCACAAGCTCATAAAGGTTTGGCTATTTACGGCACAGAACCTGTGTTGCAGTTCATGGTTCCAAATGGGTGGATTGTCTGGCAGGGCCTCACGCCTTTGCAAAGATCTGCCCATTTCATTACAATTCCCACTTTGTGATTCCCCTTGCACCGTGATCAGATCTTCCCCTGATCACCCATTCTTGGCGTTCATAAAATTGGCTGCGCCATTTGACCCTTGTGCTTTGAGCTTGACCACTTGAAGCACAAGTAATCATGGCTTCTGCTTCTTCCTCTGCAGCTTCCGCTGCTCCTCCTTCTGGTGTTGGGCTGGCAGCTGCTTCACCCCAATTCTTCAAATGGGGCTCGATCCTCCTGCCCTCAACCCTGGGTATATCTGGAACAGCTACCAAAGTGGCTCCCAATCAAAAAAACAAATTTTAAAAATTTTAAAAATAATTTGACTGTATTACTGAATCCTGAGTTGATGACTGAACCAGTTTCAGCTGAGCTACCATAATCAACTGTCCACAACTACTCAGCTCCTGCCACTGCTACAATTCTGATGGCTGGTCCAGCATTGGCTGAGCTAAATCCATTTAAGGCTCTCAAATGGATTTATGAGGATGAACGGCTGTATCACGTGAAGCCAGATTTTGCTTTGGAGGAGTTCTTTGTTGACTATCTTGATTTGTGTTTCCACCATTTTCTCCCCTAAAAAGGTTTTCCAGTTTTAATATACTAATAAAATGGCAGTTGGGGATTCAGCTGCTCCTGCTAACACCCTACCTCGCCATCATCTTCATGGGGCAATGGAGCCTCTTTTTAATGGTATTCCTATCACCAAATGTTCCACATGATTTTGAGGAAGATGCGAAGTATGAGATTGAGGAGCTTGCTTTTTTAACGAGCCTGCTTGCATTGATGCAGCGAAAACTTCATTTTTTGACCCCAATTCTCCTGAAACCTGCCAGCGCATCAGATCATTCACTTGTGTGCCTTCTCTCATCAATTTTTCTGAGCACCAACTTTCTCAATACGTTGAGGCAATGGACACTACTGGACTCAATAACAAAGAAAACTCACAATTATACCTCCTTATGCCACATGTTGCTAATGCTCCTACCCCAATTTTGTCCGCCATGGTCTGCCAGCTAAAGTGGGTGCCAAAAAAAGTTTCCCCAAAGCTTCCTCACTATTTGATATGGCTTCCTAGGCTGTTAGCTGCGGTGCCATATTAGGATTTTTATTTATGATAATCCCTTTGTTTGGCTGTTTGCAAATAAAAATGCGTGGTGGCTCCCCTTTTGGGTTGGGCACCTCTAGTGCTAAAAATCATGACACAAACATGCAAAGTTGCCCTAAAATCAACCCAATTTGAGCCTTGTCATACAGCTGACAAAATGCAACTTCTGATAAATTTAGCATCTATTTCAATTAGATGATATAACCTTATTGTATGTCAGCAGGCCTATCAATAGCACTATGTACTCCTATTTAGACTGTCCATATGCAAGTACTATTGTTTCATCATACAGCTGACAAAATACAGTCATTGAGAGAAAATAGAATTGATAACACTTAAAGATAGACCCCTGATTGGGTATTCAGTAGCCTCTCAATAGCACTAGGTACTTATTTTCAGGCTGGCCATTTCAAGTGCTATCAAAATTTATCATACAGCTGACAAAAAATGATAATTGGGAAATTTGCTTTTAGATTAAGTTTAATGACGTCCTCCCTATTGGGACGTTAAAATGAATCTCAATAGCACTAGGACTCCTATTCAGACTGTCCATTTGTGGGTACTATCATGCCATTTACTAGTATCAACAAGCAAAATTTGCCATATGGTTATAAACTGATTGCAAAAATATGGTGGTAATCTTATAGTTGTATTTGCCCATGGGATGTTTAAGACATTTTTAAAGTCTAAAGCGCTTTCTTGAAAAATATAGGTTGATATTACATACAATTAATTGGGGAACAATTGCCAAGTTTGTTGTATGTATAATTAGCTTGAACTAAGTGAGTATATTTAGCCTGAGCTGTCAAAAGGATAATTGCCTAATTTGATGTTAGGATATTCAGCCTAAGTCGTTTTAGAAGTAATCAGCCATAGTTGATTGCTAAGGTAATTGACTTAAGTTATAGAGAGGTTAATTGGCCTGAGTTGATGGTTGTCAAAGGGTATATTTTTGGGTCAGCCACCAGAATCTGACATTTCCCCCACTTGACTTAAACATAAAACCTAAGTTTCCAATTAGCCTGAATTAGTTTCATCATTCTTTGGTTTTGGCCCGAATTGCTGATAGATATAGGGCCAGATGTATAGCCTTAACGTCAGCCGTAATTGCAATGGATTTAAAGTCAGATCCCTTTCTTTCTCAAGAGTCAATAGTAGTAATAATCAAATATGTTATATACATATACATATACATATACATTTTTTCTTTTTTCTTTTTCTATTTTATTTTCTATTTTTAGTCTTTTTTCTTCATTTTTGCTGGTCTTTGGGCCAATTAGGAGCATCAAAACTATGGGCACAGTTTTCCAAGTAACTGGTAAGAACTTGGGTTCCCATTTTTCTATTATACGCAGGTATCATTTTTGGTGCAAGTCATGATAGGGTATGACTGCATGCTCTATTACAATATTAGCATCAAGCTCAGTCATTGAATTACACCAAATTAAGACTTGTGACTAATGAAAAAATCTGTCAGCAAAGTGCTTAACAGTCTCATTCTGCTTGAGTTCGTTATAAAGAGGCTCAGTTTTTTGGGATATTAATTTTCCAGGCCCTGCAAATTGTTTGATGCCCACAATTTTGGCATTTATATAAGACCAGTCATCACCAAAATAGGCATAATGAGGTTGCAGCTATGGGCATTAAGTAAGTTTATTAATGATGATCCTTTTTCATGGTCTGATACTCCCCACATTGCATTTTTAAATAGCTTAAGAAAAGAGTGAAAGTTTCTATCCCTATTGAACTTTGGTAAGTTTATTGGGTTGAGTCATATTTCCCTCTTTTAAGAATAGGAGCTGCACTTCTTCTAGTACTTGAACGGTTTGGTGAATCATCAGTCAAAATTAACCCTCTTTCCTGTTGGGGAGTATCTGGAGTCAGGATTGTTGCCATATTTTAGGCATAGGACATATGTTCAAAATTGGTTTCTTCATCATTGTCAATACCCAATAGTTCAATTCATAAAATCGCTCTGAAATGCTGGATTCGAATAATTGATTCAAGCCCTTAACTATTTTCCAAGTACTTTTTTTACCAAATAAAAGGAGCCTTTTTCAATTTTTTCATTGTCAAGGCTGGGTGAACGTTAGCTAATTTCTTTTTAGGGGATATAACTTTTTTTCAGGTTGTCATGCTCCATTTTTGAATAAAGATTGATTTGACATTGTGCATTTGATATCTTTGGCCATAGTGTCTACTTGGGAACATGCAGTTGATATTTGTATTCTAAGTTCCCAATTCTCCTGAGTAATTTCACATGTCTGGCCTGCAATCTTAACATAACAGTCCAATATTTCAAAAAATTCCTCTTGGATCTGAGCATCCTTCTCATCCTCATTTAAGGCTATTGGTAATGCTGCAAGATTTTTGATGCTCTTATTTAGAAATTCAAAACTCATTCCAAACATAACCCTCAAAGTAACGTGCTTTAAACTTAAGTCCAGGTGCACTCTTTAGACTAAAGTAGCCTGTGTGGTGAGTCGTTCTTCTGAAATAATAGGAAATCAGAGTGAGTATTCAGTTTTTAAAAGTAGGTATTAATGTTTTGTACCCATTTGTGTGATAGCCCATGGTAAGCATGAACTTCCACGGCTATCTTTGGGACTCCTTCATTTAGTAGCTCCTCAAGAGTGTTTAATATTTGATGAGTGTTGGATATTAGGATTTTTTGAGCTTGTTGGTGACATTTTAACCTAAACTCCAACAAATGGGGGATTGTAACCACAGAAGATAATAAAAATAAATAAACTTTAGAATCTAGAAAGTTGAAGTTTTATAGTTTTATTAGCTCTTGTATGGATAAGAAATGAACTCTATTAATAAGTTGATGATAATATTTAAACATCAAGGCTTAAAGTATGGATGTCTTAGTAACATCCAAATTTGGGTATATTGGGATTTACGCTATCAGATCAGTCAAGACTTGCCTCGCTTCAATGTGAGGCCAGATGGGGAAGCGATGACTGGGAAAATGTACCCATGAATAAGGGACTTTATATATCTAATTTAATCAGAAGGTGGAAAAATATTTTCCCCTTCTTGGACCCCTTCTGACCCTATAAAAGGGGCTGGTCTTCATGGTGTAGCGTGACTAGGAGTAGTTGCTGCAGGGAAGACCTTAAAATGGCTCCCTTGGGTCTGCTGACGATTTGGGATATCCCTGCTACCTGAACTCGAGCTTTTTGGCCAAGTTTTATTGTTATTAAACGTATTGCCCTAATTCAGAGGGTTCCACTGAGTGTCAGCCAGGGTCTTTTTAACTGATTTTATTAAGTTGAAACCCAAATTACTCTTAATACAATATTGGACTTTTAATTGTCCAACATCACCACTTCAAGAGTGTTTGAGGGAGAATAAGGCTACAGAAATTGGCCATGAACTCGGTTGATAGTAACTACTGTAGCAAGGGATTTGATGGAGTATTCCTCTCCTTGGATTTAAGTGACTACAAAAGGCTCTTCCCAAGTAGACCCAAGATTCTCCCTTCTAAAGGTGATACAATTGTGGTAGTAAAGCACCAATTCAGATACTTGTAAGGAAGGAAGAGGGGACCAGAGTTTATTAGCGGCTTGACCCTCTTTTGTGACAGTTTTTACTAAATTATTCATAGCCTCTGATTTTTTCTTTATGATGTGCTGGCCAACTTCTTCTTGGCTTGCTCAGGTTTAGTCCTATCAGTGAAAATCTCATTGGCTTATAATATTGGCACCCCAGGTTCCCATCCATACAACACACGGAAATGAGACATCTTAAGGATCTTGTGATAACTGATAAGGTAGGCCATGAGGGCACTTGTTAAGTACTGATCCCAGTGAAGGGGTTATGAAGTGGCCATTTTCTCATAAAATAGAGACCAGGGTCCCTTTGGCTCTTTCCAATGTACCATTAGTCAAGGGGTTGTAGGGGGCTGAAAAAAGCTGTTGCGCGCCCATGGAGGTTGCAAGGATATTCACCACTTATGAGGTGAAGTTTTTGCCATTATCAAAGAGCAGAATTTGGGATCAACTGTGTTGAGTGAAGATATAAATATATATAATTAGCACCAGTGGTGCCCAACTTAAAAAGGGAAGCCGCCACATAGCTTTATTTGCAAATGGGTCAAATAAAGGGATTTTCTAAAATAAAAAATTTCCATTATAGAACCTCAGCTAACAGCCTAGGAAGTCCTATCAGAAGGTAAGGAAGCTTTGTAGAAACTTTTGTATGGCACCCGCTTTTGCTGGCAGACCATGGTGGACAACATAGGAGTTGGGGCATCAGAATCATGCGGCATAAGTAGGTAGAGATTGGGTTATCTTCAATAATAATGACGGCGGTATCCATTGACTCAACGTATTGAGCAAGTTGATACTGAGAAAAAGTGATTAAAGCAAGCACACAAGTGATCAAATTGATATGGTGGCAGGTTTGGGATAATTAGGATCAAACATTAGAGCTTTTGCTGCATCAATGCACATGCAACTTGCACCAAAAGCGATCTCTCTGATTTCATATTTTGCATCTTTTTCAAACTCATGAGGGAAATTGGGGATAAGACTAACCTCAACAAGGATCTCCATTAACCCATAAAGACGTTGATGGAGGAGAGTGTTGCAGGGGCAGTAGCTGCTTTCACTGCCATTTTATTTATATTTTTAAAACAGGATAACCATTTTTAGGGAGAAAATGGAGTGGACAAAAATCAGGAGGTTTGACGAAAAATTCCTCCAAGGTGAAATAGCTTAACATTATAGTTCTGATTTGTTTCAATTCATTTAAGCGCGTCAAATGGATATAAATCAGCTAGTTCTGGCCCAGTAACCAGAAATGGAGGGGTGGTGGAAACTGATTGGCTGTGCACTGTTGACCATGGCAGCTCAACTGAGACTGGTTCAGTCATTTTGTCATGGTTAGGTAAATTTTAATTTTTTGATTGGAAGTCACCTTAGAAGCGGCACAAGAATTTGCCAAGATTGGGGGTTGGAGGAATGATCTCCATTTAAAAAATTTGGGCATGGAGGCAGCTGGGCTGACGCTGGAGGAGGGATTGGCTGAAGTGACTGGAGCAGAAACTGCTAGGTACTTGCACTTCAAATGATCAAGTTCAAAGCACAAGGGTCATATAGCATGGTCATTTTTGATGTGCACCCAAAAGGTATGATCAGGGGTAGACCTGATCATGGTGCAGGGGGAGTCGTGAGGTGGGTGTCATGATGGAATGGGCAGATCATCGCAAAGGCATGAGGCCCTGAAAACAATCTTCCCCATTAGGGACCACAAAATTGAAGCACAGGGTCTGCGCCATAAATGGCCAATTCCTCCATGATTTCGTGGCGGAGGCGTTCTGGGGAGAGATGGGAGGGCAACCTGGCAAATTGAACCACAAGAGTCGCGACAGCCACGAGCCATGTGTAAATGGTAGGGTTTGGAATATTTTTAAAAATGATCGGCATCTTTGCTGCTTCCAATACCTGGGCCTCAGACCTGAAGACCAGGTCAAAATAGACCTTGAAAGGGAAAAAATTGAGAAATCTAGAGGGTTTAAAAACTCAACACAACAAATTAAATATACATCGTCTAGAAGTCACAAGGAATTTTCAGCCATTATCAAAAACACATTGGCTGAGATTGACCATCTAGAAAACAACGTACCAAGAAAGGGATACAGCCATGGATGGGGTCGTAAATGGGCAGAGGTTTCTGATCAGCTAAACACCCTGATCCGCAAACACCAACACCAAGTTGGAGTCCAATATAAAGGCATAAATATAAGAGATGGAGAAACTTGCTTGAGCTACTTTTTCTGACAATTCCACGCCAGGAAAACTATGATAACTTGTACACAGGTCTGTCAACCGGACAAATCCATAGCAGAAATACCCAAAGAAGTTGAGACTGAAGTACACAGGTTTTACACGAAATTTTATAAATCTGAGCTGGTCAAAACAGAAAAAATCAAAAAATTCCTTAGAAGCACACATATTGACACCGCAGTTCAAAATAACAATTTAATTAACCTTATATCACGCGAGGAATTATGGGAAGTAGTACGCGGTGCACCAAGAGGGAAACTCCCTGGACTTAATGGGATTACCTATGAATTTTATAAAAAATATTTTACTAACATCTCTAACATTCTTCTAGCTTCAATGAACAAGTGTATTATGGAAACATGCCTCCTACCTAGAGGCAAAGAAGCATACACAGTCACATTATTCAAGAAAGGAGACATATTAGACCTATCCAACTGGCGCCCAATTTCCCTAACCAATACAGATACAAAAATTTTCACAAAAATTATGGCTAAACGACTAGGAGAAATTGCAACTGATGCGATATCCCCATCACAATATAGATTTGTTCCAAGAAGATCCATATGGGATAACATCCACACAGTTGCAAATGTCTGCCAGTCCAAAACCTCTGGAGCACTTGTCTTTTTAGACCAACAAAAGGCATATGACAGGGTGAACTGGACCTATCTTAGAGCCTGCCTTCAAAAATTCAAGCTTCCAAATAGATTCATAAACTGGGTATTGTTGTTTACAGAGTCTGCAACCATGGCTGTGCGGGGAGCAGGCTTCTTAACCAACCCAGTTATCCCACAGAGAGGACTAAAACAAGGAGACCCTTAAGCCCTCTACTCTACAACTTTAGCTTGGACCCTCTAATCCAAAATACAAACACACTACTCAAAATAATCAACATCAAGGGACAAACACCAGTTAAAATGATGGCCTTCGCTGATGATTGCGTGGTGGGCATATCCAACCTTCAAGACGCTTGCAGAATTGAGAAGATAATTCAAGACTATTCAGCCATAAGTAACGCATCACTTAACACTGAGAAAACGAAAATTATACTCCTGGGAAAATATCAGGCCCAGTGGATGCCATCTACACAGGGCCAACAAGCTAGTACAACATCAAGACTCCTGACCAGACATAGAGGGCGAAAATTAGCAACGACCTCACTGAAACTTCCATTAATCACCAAGCTAACAGCTGGCCCTGTTTGTCACTTGGGAGTATGGTTGGAAGCAGGAGGATACGCTAACTCCATGATGGAAAATTGTTTTATTAGACAAAATAACAAAACACATTGCCTCCTTACATGGACACCAAACAGGTCTAACAGGAAGTGTCACGGTAGCCAACTCAATGATTCTATCAATCATATGGTTCACAGCCCATGCAATCGCTTTCTCACCATCTTTTTTCAACACAGTCCACACCCTATTACAAGGATGGCTATGGTACAACCACAACCCCCTGTACGCCTTGAAACCCTATTTGGCTCTAGAAGAAATGGAGGTATGGGGCTTATTAATTACAAAGCAAGCAGCCCATATACTGGGATCCTGGATAGCTCAGGTGACTAGTCCAAATCTTCCAGATACACACTGGTCCAGAACAGCAAGATATAACTTCACACGTGCACTATAATTAAGAAACCCAGATCACCCAAACACATTAATCAAGTATCTGGCATCCCATCCCACAGCTGCAGGACCACACGGCACTCCTGCACATTTCAAACTAATACTCCTAGCCATGAGAAGAGCGACATGGCAGATTCACATAAACAACCAAACCAGTCACCAAGGACGCCCAAGGCTAACTCACAGACAGGAGATCAACGATCAAATAGTCACAGACAATATAATAGCAAAAGCCCAAATACCATAGCCAGGATAGATTACCTGGACCATATGGACATACCCTACAACCTGGAGGCCCAAAAAAGAGTCTGGAGATACACACATCACCCTCTACTCCAATCCAGGATAAGAGCACATGTATGGAGGTGTATGAGGAGAGTATACCAAACAGCTGAACGGTCAAATGCAACTCATATCTCATGTGCAATATGTGGTCAGTATGGAAGCCTAGCCACCGTTTAGAACAATGCCCAACATCAGTAGCTGTATGGAAAGAGGCCATGCGCCTTTTCGCCAAGAAAACGGACATCCATTCAGCCTAGCAAGGAACATGTTTGCTAAAAACATGGACTCTCCTATCCATCCATATCTCAGGGCGCTAATAGTAGCAATAGCACTATGGAAGATACATACAATGGTACTGGAATCGTCACAGGAGCAGCGCCAAAAATCCAAGAAGCCATTCATCGCTTCCACAGCCATATATTGGAACATTTCCAAGCATGGCTGTTTGGACATATAACCCCCCATAACAGAAGGACAATCAACACATGGTTCCCCCATATGGTTCCTAAAAGTTGGTTTTTCCTTCACACATGCTGCATCCAAGAATAAGCCAGCATAACCCCCCTCCCTACAGTCCTAATCTTGGTGATCCTGGAGACAACAAGAGGGGCTTTGAACCCTCTGGGGTGTCTTTAATTGTCAAATTTCATTAGTTTTCTCACTATATCAGAGTGCTTGTCCCCTGGTAGACCTTCCCCAAATAACTACCAATAGAGGATTTAAAATCTGCTGTGGCCATCTCAATGATGGCTGCACTCACATATGGGAAAAGATTCCCATAATCGACCTGGAGGCCAAAATGCAGGTTGCTCTGAGGGAGCACCAAAGGGCTCTGGAGCACTGCCTGTGAGGTCACGAGATGGTGGGCTAAGTCCTGAGGTGGGATACAATGCCTGGTGGCGTTGGGAGGGCTAGCAGAGCCAGCCTGGGTGCACTTTGTCAGTGGCCAATGAATGCCAAAAAGCAGTGCCAACCACCCCGCACCAGTGCAGCAGGTGTCAATCATACTAACATTTTTTCATTGGGATTATTTTGAATGGTTGTTTTTTGTAAAATTTTAAAAACTCAAAAATTCAGCTTCAATTCAGATATCAAAGCAAAAAGAAAGGTCAAGAGAAGATATAATGGTGGAGGAAAGTGGATGTGGCTTTGGCCGTCTGAGCTGGGATAGCCACAACCTCGACCCATTTGGTAAAGTGATCAATCCCTACCAGGATATATCAATTTCCACCCATAGTTTGGGGTAGAGGGTTAACCACATTGAGACTTATTTTGTGGAATGGCTGTTGAGGGGTTGTAAGTTGATATTGATACTTAGTTTTTAAATTGGATTGCTTTTTACATGTCAGACAGGCATCCAAGACTTTGATGATGGTCTCCATGATTTCCAATCAAAAGTAGCGTTCTTTTACCCACTCATAAGTTTTCCGCACTCTGCTATGCTCTAGGAGGACATGAGACTCCATAATGACAGTTACTTGCTCTGAGGGTCGGAGGTAGAGTAACCAGTTCACCCCTACTTTCTTGTATAGATTACCATTATCCACCTTAGTGTTATGGTAATGTTGAGCTAGCATCTTCTGGACTGGTTTGTCCTCATCCTCACAATCATCAGGGGTCCTTAGGAGATCATGAAGCCGCTCTGTTTCACTATTATTTAAGTGAAGGATGGGCAGCTGAATTAACCCATCAACATTCATGTGGCTCGTCCCAGCTCAGTGTGCAATGGTCATATCATAGTGCTGGAGATTTAAAGCCCAGCGTGCCAACCGACCAGTGGGATCTTTATTAATTTTGTAACCACTTTAAAGAGGCGTAGTCAGTAAACACTTTAAACGAGGTCCCATATAAGAAAGGTCAGTTATATTTAACAGCGAACAAGACATCTAGGCATTCCTTCTCAGTGACGCTATAGTTGCATTCTGCCTTAGAGAGCATCTTTCTGAAATATGAAACATGATCAACCCCATGCCCAACCAGTTGAGCCAAAATAGCTCCAACTGCGTAATTGGAGGCATCAGTAAACAATATAAAGGGCTTACTATAGTTAGGGTAGCGTAGGATTGGCCGTCACAGCAGCAGCTTTTTTAGCATTTCAAAAGCAGCCTGTTGTTCCGCTCCTCAATGGAAAGGGGTATTTTTAGTTATAAGTTGTACAAAGGGCTCACTGAGCCGAGTGAATTTAGGTATAAATTGATGGTAGTACCCCATCATGCCCAAGAACCTTTGAATATCGCAGAGGGTTTTGGGAGCAGGCATCTTAGATATCGTCTTAACCTTATCATGGAGAGGCTGGATCCCATCTGAGGAGATGGCGTGGCCCAGGAAATCCAACTTCTTTAGCAGAATGTACATTTGGAGGGCTTCAGATTAATATGAGAGACCAGCAAGCGTTAAAAAATTTCCTTTAAGTGAGAAAAATGCTCATTGAATGTTCAGGAGAAGATGAGGATATTGTCAAGATAGACAATTATGCATGTATATTCCTTCTTATTAGGCTCATCAGTTGTAAAGACTAGGGAAACTTTGTAATTTAAAAGGGAGAGAAATCCCTGTTTTATATTAATGATCCCGTCATACTCAATCATAAATTGCGTGCCAATGAGTAAGTCATTTGCATTATTGGTTAATGCCACAGTGGGGGCAGCCAGTAGGAGCTTTCCTAATCTGTATGGGTAAAAAAGAGTAGGCTCCAATAGCTCGCATATTGTTAGGCCCGAAGTTCAAACTCTTGTGAATAGTCAGGTTGGCCGCCAGCTTAATTTTGTTGATGAGCTTGGATGAGACTACATTCACTGGAGAACCCGTATCAAGGATGGCTAGAACGCACACCTTATTGATGACAACCTCTACCTTAGTTATTATGCTACCAAAAGTAGGGGAGGGTGATAACCTCCTTCAAACGGAGAGTGGAGGCCAGGCGTTGAGCCATCGCAGGGTATTTGTCTTTAATATATTTCAGGGTATAAACCTGTTGGGTGGATTGTATCACTGTCCCAATAAGCTGGTCAGCATCATTAGTGGTATCAATCACCTCTGAAAACCTCAACAAAAGTTGAAGATAGGTTCGTCATGGTATCATAGCTATATCAATTCTTTCTGGCCTCGACCTATCTGGAATCTGCAGTTTCATTGGAGCTCCCAGGACAAAATAGCCTGCATCTTCACAACCCCCTTCAGACTCGTCTTCAGAGGGATTGTCAATGCACCTCAATGAGTTGCTAAGAAGGGGCGGAGAAACCGGCTTAATCTCCTCACAGGGGGAGGGCTTTTTCGCTCTCATCTATCCTTATTACTTTTTGAAGGGAGCATCGTAGCTGTATTTACTTTTGGGGGAGGCGTTGGAAGTGTAATGGCTTTGACTTTTGCCTTTGAATTAACTAGCTTGTGCTTCCTCAGGATGGCAGGTTTTGAAATAGGGGAAGCTGAAGTTGAGGTTGAGGGGATTGAGGAAGCGGCTTAGATGGATGTGAATCTTTATCCACCTTATTAAATCGCTTGGCAAGAGGTTAACCAGAACAAGTGATAACTGACTTCACCGGCTGAGCTTTTGAACCTGAAGCTGGAGGGGAGCGCTGCCCCATAACTGACAATATTTTCTAACTATCCTTACATGGTGGAGAAGTATTTTGTCGTTGCAGCTCTGCAACAGCTGGGTTCCAGAGGGATACAGCCATAGAAGAGGCCGGAGGGATCAGAGATGATTCCCGCTTTGGAGCTCTTTGCAGAAGTTCAGGTTCATAAAAGTCAGCCACTGCTAGCAATGCCTCTTTGATATCCCGTACAGTTTGGAAGGTGTGCTTGACTGCGGAGATATGCATTGCTAAAGAGGGATAAGACGCCAAGCTAGACACTATAGCAGCAATAGCATCATCTAGAGGAAGCAGTTTTGCCAACAACTGAGGTTGAGCTTTGCTATATGATCGCTCAAAAAAAATAGGGGATTTATTCTCCCTCTTGCAGGCTAAGGCACATAAAGTCCTGTTTTTGCCGTTGTAAACTCTGCTTGGAACTAAACTCGTCAATCAGCGCTTAAATAACCTCCGCCCAGGTGGTAAGAGTGGCCATTTAAGAAACCATGATCTGCTGATCCGTCTGACTCAAGCAGTTAAGGATAAACTTGGTTTTTTTCGGGTCAGTTGCTCCTTCCATAGCAGATTCATAAACATAAAGGAATGAGGAAATACTGCCCACACCATGTGTGAACTCATTTCCGAATGGATGTTTAAAAATAAAATAAGGGAGGGCCCATAAGGGCCTTGTGGAGAGTGCTGCTCTGGCCTTTTGAGGCAAGAAAAAGCACCTATTAGTTGAATCTAAAGCAGCTAGCTTTGGTTTCAGAATAGTTGTCATTGTTAAACAGGCTTTGGTGGTATAGAGGGTCAATTGTAGTGAGCTCCAATTGTTGGGTTTTAGGATTTTTGGGCACACTGGTGTTATTTTAACCTAAATTCTAACAACTGGGGGATTGTAACCACAGAAGATAATAAAAAAATAAAATTTGAAAACTATAAAGTTGAGGTTTTTATAGTTTTGTTAGGTCTTGTATGGACAAGAAATGCTCCCTATTAATAAGTTGATGGTAATATTTAAACATCAAGGCTCAAAGTTTGGATGGATTAGTAACATACAAATTTGGGTCTATTGGGATTCATCCCATTGGATTGGTTGAGACTCGCCATTCTTCAATGTGAGGGCATATGGGGAAGCGACAACTTGGAAAATGTACCCATGAGGAAGAGATTTCTATATCTAGTCCAATCAGAAGGTGGGAAAATATTTTCGCCTTCTTGGACCCCTTCTGACCCTATAAAAGGGGCCAGTCTTCATGGTGTAGTGTTACTAGGAGCTGTTGCATGACAGGGAGGGACCTCCAAATGGCTTCCTTGATTCCACCAATGATTACAAATATCCCTGCTACCCAAACTCGAGCTTTTTGGCTGAGTTTTATTATTATTAAATGTATTGCCCTGATTCATGGGTTTCCACTGAGAATTGGCCATAGTCTTTTGAATGATTTCATTTAAGTTGAAGCCCAAATCACATTTTAATGCAACATCAGACTTGTAATTGTCTAACAATGAGCTTCATTGGCAAGCCCTATATTATCCAAAATTGCTTTTCAGACTTCAGTAAAATTAGAATTTCATTTATCCAGTAGAGCAATTTGGGAAGATTGTTCTTCCCCTTGTACATGGTAGATTTATGTAAGTGTCAGAAAATAATCAAATGGCACCTCCCAATAATATTAGAACTAGAGGTGTCAGTTAGTCAGGTGTGACTGATGGCTAATGTATTAGTTCAATTATATATAATGTTATAAAAATAATGATTGTTTTAGGATCAGCGAATTCCTAGTTCAGCGCTGAATCCAAAATTGAGGATGATTGTGGGAGTTTCTGGCGGAAAGCCAATGTATTTGTTTACAAGCATCTGATAATGACTTCAATAACTTAGATCCAAGTTTGTCTGAATCTTATCCCTGCGCTAACTGCAATAGAAGATGATATGGGATTTCTGGCGGAAAGCTGAAGTATTCTTTATTAATCATCCAACTATAAAATGCTGCCTAATTCAGAGTACTGGCAAATTATTTCAAGGATGCTCAAAAGTATGTTTATAATAGAAATTTATATATGACTGAACCGCCAACTCATTCCAAGGACGAGTCAATATAATATTTGGTAAACAGGATAAGCAGATTGGAAAAGAATCAGTACCATAGATGACTGATGATTGGATGTAGTTCTGGCTTAATGGCCAATGGGTTGCGATTAGGCGCAGTAGCCTAGGGTATAGATAGTCATCATTCCCTTTCAATAAATACCTCTCTTTTGCCTATCTTATTTTAGTTTTAGTAGTTAGTCTGCTAAATTAGGAGAAGATGGGACTGGAGATCCCAAAGTAGGTGCTTGGTGATGCGCCTGGAGTGGATGACGCAGCCAGCTCCCATACCTCCTCTCCACAAGGAACTGGAATGAACCTGGCCAACCAGCCACCAATGGCAATGTGCTGACTGTCCTTCAGCACTTTTAGGTGCAGCGAAGGAGTGCCATAGCCACCCAAATAGTAGATGGACTCACCAGGTCATGCCCAGATGAGTTGGCAAAGGGTCAGGAGGGTGGGGCATCGCATGAGTTCCTTGGCCACCCAGGATGAGGGTAGGACTCGCTGGGGCACACCAAGGACCCTAGGTCTAAGGCAAAGTCGTTGGCTTGCTGTGTTGGTGGGTTTGACGTGGAATTGTATGGGGTTGGTACGCCTATGAAGGAAAAACAGCAAGGGTGAACTAGTCTTCATACCGGTTGGTCTGACACACTAGTGGATTCCACTGTTTGGAAAAGCAATTTTCTAACAGTGAGTTCCAGATTTTGTTTACAATAAAGATACTGGGTATGCTTGATTGAATGTTGGACAAAGTTAACCAGGAATCCATTAGTTACTTTACTGTTTGTGAGATGTATGGCGAGAGATGTTATGGTTGCATTATGGTACTTCATGTATATCCCCATATTGATTGCCTGGTCCTTGAGGTAGTAGAACAGGCTGAAAGAGGGATCAATTTGTGAAGTACCAATCCTAAATCCCTGATATAAAGTTTCCAGCATGGCAATAACGCTTTCAGATGTAAGTTAAATTGGGTTTCTTGCATCTACATAAGCTCCCCCCATTGTGATAAGAATCAGGGAGTATGAGTTACCCACATCAAAGCCTTGGTGGCTGGTATAAAATAATTAGAGATTTATTGTCACTAGTTTCCATCTCGTTGTCACTTTCTCTTCTGTCTTAATCTTACAGTAAACTGGTTGTGTGGGTCCATTTCAGAGAGTGTCACTGATTTTGAGTGAGCACCAGTTGTTAAATCTGAGGATCTCTTGCTTGATAAATAGAAACCTGAGCATATAATTGGGAAGAAGTTTGGCTGCAAGATCCTTTATTTTAGCCAGTGTCTTACAGTATATTGACCGTTTGGAAGCTCACTAGGCTTATTTGAATTAAAATAACTCTTTTGGCCAAACATGAGCAGAATTTTCTCTTCATATTTGGGAACTTCTACTAAGGCAGGCAAAGGTACAAGATGAAGATGTATGACTTAGAAGCTTGTCAATACTCTTTTAGTAATAGAATCTTATAAAACGCAGGCAAGAGAATTAATAAATATTTCTTTATTAGAAGATATCATTGAATAATAAATTCTAGGCCAGGTGCCAGTATTTCTATCTCATGGGCATCTCCTGGTCACATTTTTTGCATGCAATTCCCACAAATAGTTATTTTCAACTCAGTTTGGTCCTTGAACTGATATAACCATGAACTATTGCTAGGACTATTTATGCTAAAATACTCTTATAATTGAGAAGGTTTCTGGGACAAAAATTGTAACACAAATGTGCAGAATTATTTATAAAATCAACCTGATTTGAGTTTTGTCATACAACTGACGAAATACAACTTCTGATATATTTATCATCAATTGCAAGTAATTGACATACCCCTAATGGGATGTTGGCAGACATCTTGATACCATTAGGTACTTCCATTCAGAATGTCCATGTGCAAATGTTATTGTTTTATCATATAGTTGATGAGATACAATCATTGGGAAAAAATTTAGATTTTATAAGGCTTAAAGACTTACCCATAATTATGAAGTCATTAGCCACTTGATAGCACTAGGTACGCACATTTGACTGTCCATATGAAGTGCTATTGAGTTTCATCATACAGATGACAAATTACAAAGATTAGGAAAATTTGCTTTTACTTCAAGCTTAATGACATTCTCCTAATTGGGATTCCAGCAAGAATTTCAAAGCACTAGGACTTCTATTTAAGCTGTTTATTTGTGAGTTCTATTGTGCTGATAATGAGCATAAACATGCAAAATTTCCATAGGGTGGAAAACTAATTTGCAAAAATATGGTGGCAATCTTATTGTTGTATTTGCCCATGGGATTAATAAAAGCATTTTTAGGGATCAATCTCCAAACGCTTTTTTTAAAACATAGGTTGCTTATATGCCCAAACATCTGGTAACAATTGTCAGAAATTTGCCATCTTGACTTTGGCAAAAGAAGGTTTGAGGTAAGAATAGTTCTGATTCACCAAATATGTTTGGCCAATTACATGTCCAATCTTAAAGCAATCTTAATTTAAATGAAATTAATGACAATATTGGCCAAAAGTCCCTGGCCAATTCTTGGTGGAACCCCGCAAATTGGGGTAACACTTATTAGATATAAAATGGGCAATTAACTCTAAATCTAGTAATTGAATTCCTCTGACCACGTGGCATATTCCATGGCATCCATTAAATGGTTCTCCTCCTGCCATAACAAAGTTCCATTATAGCACCTAAGCGGGGACCACCCCTTTTATAGGCGTGGCGGAGGTCCACCAAGGTGTATTATTTTATCAAATAATGATTGGTTAAAATATATCAAATAATTACTAAATGGGTACATTCTGCTCCAAATTACTTTCCCATCTGTCATTTTGCCTGAGTAACCCAAGTTTTCTGAGCTCTGATAGGGCGAATCTGCATATTTCCTTATTCAGATGGTGACAAGCCATTCTGAATTTATCATTAAATTCCCTTTGACCCTTGATAAGTTTAAATACTGACTGATTGGATATTGAGAGGGTTAATTTTTTCACTTCTGGCACCATCTCTAATAAAAACATATAAACCAGATTTTATTTAATTTTATTTTTATATTTTTAAATTATTATACCTTTGTGGAATCTAGCAGCTTATAGCACCAGCGAGCACCCCACTAGCTGGATTCTCACAATAATTGCCAGTTTGTTGTACATATAATTAGCATGAACTTAAGTGAGGATATTTGGCCTGAGCTGTCAAAAGGATAATTGCCTAAATTGATGTTGGGTTATTAAGCCCAAGTCGTTTTAGAAGTTATCAGCCATAGTTGATTGCTAAGGTAATTGTCCTGAGATATAGAGAGGGTAATTGTCCTGAGTTGATGGTTGTCAAAGGGTTTATTTTGGGTCTACCACCAGAATCTGACACCAACTACAATAACTAATTTTAATTTACTGATTTTATTGGTCAAATTATGCAAAAATGATAGCCATATTTAATTACTAAGCTCAACATCCATGATCTCATACTTTCCTGGATTTTGAATATACCCCCAGCCAAAAAAACATATTCATGTCAAAAACTATATATATAGTCATACCCCGCTTAACTTATGTGATATGTTCCACAGAGATTCAAATTAAGCTAAGTATGACTGTATATACTTTAACCATATGTAAAAGAGCTAAAGAGCATGTCTTAGCAGGTTGTCAATTCAGATTTTCTGTAAAATTTAGATCTAATTTAATGCTGTAAAATTATCATTGTTTTTTGTCATTTGCCTTTTAGAATAATGACTGTAATAGTTAGATTGCGTAGGTGTTAGATTGAATTAACTTAAAGTTTACACTGAAGATTAGCAGCAACCATATGGCTGATAGAGATTAATTGAAAATTTATCTAAATAAGCCAAAAATTAGTTATAATTAGTGAGTGTTCTAAATAATCATCTTACTAATTAAAGTTTTCTCTATATATATATCTAGAGATAAATGTTCCAAAGCTACTCCTAAATAGATAACCAAGAATAACCAAACTTACAACAAAGATTTTATAACTAGAAGACCAAAATAGGATGTTTTTAATAGTTTAAAATTGTAAAACTTAGATAAAAGTTATACATAAGGTGTAAAGCAGCATATAGGATTTTATTGGATATGACATATAGTTTTAGGTAAGCGGTTATAATGGTATTCGGTGATCAATAGAATCAATAATTTTGGGTAAGATGTTGATAGTCTTTAGTTGATTTGATACGTCCAATTTCATATTAACTTCACTATTGGACATCTACATTTTTTATTAAGAATTTTATTTATTTAGCTGATCTGGTTGATTTTATCTCATTCTGAGTTTTTCAATGGCCATCTAAAATACTCATTTTATTTCATTCATTTAGCCAATTTTATTGTTTTACTTTCATGCTAAAATTATCATTTTCCATCTATAAAATCTCAAGATCATCACACTATGAAATTATTCCATTGCCCAGATTATAAAAAAATCCCAAGAGAAAAGATTTTTCATGTCACAAGGTCTAAAGTCTTTCCCTTTTTGTTACATAAGTTCAAATTACTAATTTATCTATAAAATCAGAGTTTTTCTGATGAAAATTTTTCTACTTATAAATTTAGAACTTTTTTATTGTTATTATTTTTAAGTGGTGTTGTAAATGATACTTTAACTTAACAATAGATTGCAAAGGTCATAGAAATGGAAGTAAAACTATTATAATTGTTAAGAAGGCTGCAGATATAGACAAGTTTTCTAAAAGTATTCACACTCAAATATTCTTGTCTTTATCTAAGTATATATTGGGCTTTAATAATTAATGAGTGCTAAAAGAGTTGATTTATATCTTCTTACCTGACAAAGCAGATTAAGAGAGATTTCAAGTTGACTCTCTGTGCATATTATAAACATATGGACTTCTGAGCGATTAAGATGACAATAACACTACGTTATATCAGCTTATCAACCATAAAACAGTTTTGCAATCAGCTATCTTGGTGACTCAATGTCCACCAAGAGATCTTTTTTAGTCTTGGAAGAACAAAGGCTTATCAATTTTTTTTGACCAATTGAGATCCATTATAAGTTAGATTGCTTTTACAGCTGCAGAGTAACATTGATAGTAAGCTATAGCAACTAATTTCTGCATATAGATCACCAACTGTTGTGATTAGAGCTGCAGCTTTAACAACAAATAAGACAGGTATGGTGCACTTAAGTAACTGGTATTCTGTATGATGACAGAACCCTGAGAGAAACAAAGTGGATTATCCTAAACTTATTACCAAAAGGGTTTTGGCTAATAATAATGCACAACATAGTATCTAGTACTGACAATGATGGAGGGTCTTGTAGTTGGATTTTCCTTTAGTCATGCTGGATTCAGCAACAATAAGCTAAAATTTCAAAAAGATCCCTTTTTAAATCTACTCCTTCCTTTATGAACTTATTTATCCTGAGTTCATATTGATACAATATGCTTGGTAACCATACTGCTATTAGGAATATTGGGCACTTACATAAATGTTCTAGAAAGACATATAAATTAATAAACCAGATGGCAACAATTTTATGCCTGCGCAGGGGAAGAGCAAAGTATGACAAACTGATGATTACAACACATTTTAGCGGCATTATGTCTGGAGAGTAAAAAATAGATAAATATAAAAGGTGATTCAATTACTGCATCCATGGAACAAAAAAAATAAAATAGATTAATGTATTGAGGCTGACATGTTTCATGACATTGTTGAAAGGAACAGACCGTAAGGACAAGAAGATCACTAATGCCAAGGGTATCAAGTTAATTGTCCTTCCTGATCTTAAGTATACCCTGGGACAACGTTGGCTTAGAACCAAAATTACCATGTTGATACCAGGGGGTCGCATGATTGTGTTTCAGGCGTTAAATCTAAAGTATTGAAATTTCCAAGTTACTTAATTAACAAAAATGAGAAGTTGCAATTAATTAAAAATCAGGAATTTTAGACTTATTCCAGATATGATTTAAACTAAACCTGGGAAATTATTTACAATCAGAAACTCAAGTTCAGGCATACTTAAGATATGTTACTAAGAATAGTAAGTTAAATAAATTAACCATTTGTGGTTTACTTTATCATTGAGTCAACTATGGGTTCCTAAGTTTTTTGTATACTCATTTCAAAAGCCAACTTTTCTTGTTGATTATTTTTATTAAAATAAATCTATATAAGCCTTTACCAGATATGCTTTTGAGTGGTTCAAGCCTCAGACATCCTCAAGGAAGTCTTTACCAATCTTTGACATTATACACCTTTTAGTTTCAGTGTAGTTTCTATTTCCTCGTTGTTTGAAACTGGACCACCTTGAATTGAAGATCTGCATGGTCTAGACTCCTCTTTTTAATAAAGTTTGGGCCCTTCATCAGCTCCTCTTAATTTAATATGTCTTAATTGTTGGGATGGAGCCACTTTAACATCAGCTGCGGTTTTGAAGGATCCATTTCGTTCATATTTACAACAGGTTTTCTCCTTCTTGGGTGGTGGGTTTCCCATCATCTTTACGGAAATAGGAGAATTACAGGCACTCTCCTAACAGGCGTTTAGTGCCAGCGGGGTGGCATGATATCATTCATAACATTCAATACTACCTCAGCAGGAAGGCAACGTTGATCAGGAACTTTCTCTAAAATTAGTCAATATGATAGTTTTATAATCAGTTGTTATTCTGATGTTTGGTAAGTCCAAATTACAACATACCAACATTTGAACAAACATTGAGGAGCAAAATAAGTGGGGGTCAGATCTGTCATTGAAAAGCATGGTCTTCAAGCTGGTCCAAGGAGGTATCACAAGAAAACTTTCATGCACCTGATAGATAATATAATCTTTCATTGAGTGTTTAAGGGTAAAGATACTGGTAGCCACGTTCTTTAGAATATTAAAAAGGATAATACTGATATGTTTCATTTTTTCATAAGATTCATTATTGTCATATCAAGTTTCCACCAGATGCGCTCGCGGTGCTAAAGATGAGATACCATAATGGTGAATGAATACAAAAGGCTTGACTCATCACAGTCACCTGAGAGGTCAGGGGCTTTAAAGGATGCAGATATGGATGAGACTTTGTTAATTAAAATAAACTAAATCTAGATAAGATAAATAATATAAGATTATTTGATGAAAAAATTACTCTTGAAAAAATAAGTCAGTACTATTTATAGTAAAGTTGAAAGTATAAGAGGAGTCATGATTTATTGGTAATGGTGAAGGGTAATTATCAGTCATTCTTGATTACCACATGGCCTTTCAATTAACATGTCGCACCTGGAAGGTCAGATGGTCTTCTTGATCTACTGATGATAGTTTCATAGCATAGGTTAAATTAGTACTTACCTTATGTAGGAGCTCTTCCAGTCCAGGTTTAGTGGTCTAACTTGCTAGTTTCCAAAATGAACAGTTGATGAAAATATTGGGACCCTAGGGACACAGGTGACGGAGTCATGTGAATGTGACCCTAGAATTGGATAAAGTTTTTGTGAATATATTTAACATGCTTATTGGCCAAATATGGAGTAATTCAGGTAATACTTCTAATTCAAAACCTAAATTGATCATGTAATCTTGAACCCTAATTCAGGAGTTAAGGGACCATATAAGAAGCTTGAAGATCAGGTCCCCACGGCAGCATATGTCAACTTTCTCCCTAAGACAAAACTTATACCTTGCATATGGAAAATTTCAAGAGAGCTCCCCACAAGCCTTTCCAAGGGGATTAAGTCTTGATCCATGCAGAAATAATTGGTCCAATTAGTTGTTAAAGAATTCGTGATGTACTATTGTGGTAAATTGGAAAATTAATCTTAGTATGTTCTTTTGACTTATGCATTTCATCTCAAGTTTCAAAAATTGTCCATCAGATGATGACCAGTCCAGGGATGAGCCAGCTTTTTTTGGGTCAAGAGGCCACACTGAGTATTCATTTTGATGAGAGCTGGGGCCATGTAATCATCATTGAAAGAGTAAAACAGCAGCAGATTTGAAAAAATAAATTAGCTGCATTGTGGCAGTAAATGGGGCTTCAACTGGAGGTTTCATATTTTTGGTGAGAATAAGCAGGGGCTTTGGATTAACTTGACAAAGATGGAGGCATGAGAGTAGAACTAAAGTGGCTGAGTTGAGATAGTGTAATTTCCATTTAAGTTGTGTCAGAATTTTACCCAGATGGAATCCTTTAATGATTAATCGTTATTTGGGATGAAATGGCCAATCTTGGCAGAATGTCTCATTGACTAAATTCGTTGTATTTTATATGATTGTTAGTTAGTTGATCCCCAATTTGGGTTGAGCCAAAATCAGTATTCCGCTGAGTTTGGAAGTAGGTTTTAGTGGGTCCAATTGTTTGATTTATTATTAGTATAAGGATCACCAGTGACTCTTAGCTGAGAATGATCCAATAATTATCAGTCAGCAGAATCAGTGTTTGACACCAATTGCTACAGCGGACCGTTGTGGGAATTTCCAGCTGATATCTGATGTATTTAATTTAATCATCCATTTATGATTTCGCTGCCTGTACTGGTAATTAAATGTCAGCGGATCCAATAAGTATGAGTTTGAGGCGGCCAAGGTTATTTCCAACGCCTCATTATTATTTTAATTATTGCATGAATAAGGGAATTCATTATCATTTGGTTGAGAAAGTTGGTATGAGATGTCAGTGAGATGCTGAGATACTCTGAGTCAAAGCAAGCGACAAAAGCTGTTTCTGGCACATTATTATCAACTCAAAAGTTGAATCAAAATTTGACGTTTATCTAGATTAATCTTTTATATGGCTCACCAGCGACTTAAGGCCAATGATGAGCTGAAAATAATTTGGACATCAGGAATGATGGGGTGAGAGGGTTTGTTGCCTGGGAAGAGAATAGTGCAGTTAAAGAATAAGAAGAGTGGTTGGCTGGAAGAACCAGTGTAAAAGCAATAGGCCAGTGGTGGGCGCAGTAACCCTTTTGTATATAGTATAAATACCTGGCACTTCCCTTTCAATAAATAACTCCTTTTGCCTGATCTACCTTTTGTTATAAGTTTAATTTATTTTGTTGGTTAGAGTTTAGGCTAGAGGATCCCAAATGTCGCGGGTGACACACCAAGGGGTTAGCCAGCGCTTCTGGCCCTGTCGCCTAAGGCGTAATGGCAAGGGCTGACCAGTATTCATACTGGTGGCCTGACCACTATCAGAGACCATAGTCAATTTTCTGACAAGGTGTATGAGAACTGATAAGATGATTTTTCACCAGGTATCAGATGGTTCCAATTTGCGCCTGGGTATAAATAAATTTCATGATTTCAGGTAGCCATCAGTTCCACTGAAAAACAGGCAAGAAAACATGGTACAGTGGCACAGAGCTGGGTCAAATAAGCCAAAGCCCATTATCTCACAGAGGTTGATCATCTTCAGAAGGCCTTTTCTTCGATCCCAATACTTAAACTGATGCAGGGTGTAGGAGAAGATGGCGTTAGCATCATTGTCAACATTGGAATGATTTGCAAGGCACTCCAAGCTCAGGATCATCAATTCTGTCCTGACCTCCAGCAGATCGTTGTGACAGCTCTTCTAGGAACTCTCCAGTTTGACTGGCTTTAGGTTGCATCATGAGAGCTCCTTCTTGGTTTTAGCGGGGTCCCTCTTGGTATCCTTAAAAAACCAATGAGGTAGGCTCAAGCAGACTCCTGAAGGGCAGCAATAGCAGAGATTTGGAAGTGAAGATTAGTTTTTTTGATGTAAGTTCATGACTTTTGAAATCAAAATTTTCAGTTCAGATTTCAGGCAGCCGCGCTTAATCTGAATAATTTTAGTTGTATCAAAAACATCTTTGACTTGGGGAGATCCTTTGACTGTTTCATCAGTGGGCGTAAGCTCAGCCTGGTTGATTTTATTGTTTCTAACGTTAAAATGAATCCCAGTTTAGGTGAATGGTCCATTAGCGGTGCCTTTCTTGTCAGGACAACCAGTT
Source organism: Massospora cicadina (assembly GCA_022478985.1). Lineage (NCBI taxonomy): Eukaryota > Fungi > Entomophthoromycota > Entomophthoromycetes > Entomophthorales > Entomophthoraceae > Massospora > Massospora cicadina. The sequence continues at coordinate 40,739 of JAKSZP010013316.1, read as the reverse complement.
GCATTTCCAAGGTAAAATCTCAACATTCAAAATCAATTAATCTTTTGGACTTATAATTTAGGCTGCTCAAATTAAATTTGGGCTCAAGTTTGTTGGGACCAGCATCATACCAAGCTGAAGCTGTAACCAGGTAAGCTCACTTATTCTTTTTATTAATATATGGTTCAATTTTTTTAGGAGAGTCATTGGAATTACTGAGTGACAAACTAGCCAGTGAGGAGTTTTTGAGCTTGTTTTTGCTCTCAAAAGATAAGCCTTAAGTGTTTGGTCCAGCGCTGTTGAAATTTCGTTGCTCTGATAGTACCTGGGGCTTCCATGGTGCTTTTGAGGCTTAATTTCATTGTTGAGATTGAAAACTGGCTCTCAACTTGTCCAATCCCATTTTCAAGCTTGAAAGTTAACTTTTGGGGCTTAATTCATTATCAAGTTTAGTAATTTGCTCTTGACTTTTACCAAATTGGTTTACTTGATCAGTCTGTCAATGCTCATTGGCCAATTTTAATTTGCCATTTGCACTTTTGGGTCCAAATGGGAAAAGAGCTTCATTTCCACTTTCTGCGATAAAACAGCAGAGAAAGAAATGTCATTGAAAGATTTATTTCATTTTTATTACCTAAATATTTGATAGCGTTAGTTTTAAAATTAATTGTTTTTATTAAAATTTAAACACTTTGTTTGGTTTGATCTTCTCTTTTTATCAGAAGATGAGTTGTAGCTTAGCTATTTTTTGGTTTTATTCAAAGCTAATAGAAGCTTTCAAAATACCATCTAGTACTAAAAAAATAGAAGCTTTTAAAATAGCTTGTTTCATCACAGTAGACAGGTTTTAGCATCCAATAGTCATTCTACTCAGTGATATCTTCAAAAGCTTCTTCTTGCCTAGCATCCCACTTTTGGAAGTGAGATGCTTGATTCTCCAAATAAAACATCGCCTTAATTAATCTTTTTACTTTATGATGCTGGAATTTTTGCTCATTAAAATCTTCTTTGGCCCTCTTTCCTCTTGGTGTAATTTTCCAAGCAAAATTACACTAATTTATAAAACAAATTGAATTCACCCATAGTAGTTTAGCTCCAATGTCCTCAGATTCTCCGCCAGCTGCTCCAGCATGGGGCTGCAGTGAAACTCCCCCCACCATTTTCCGTCCAGCAGGAAAATGCACTAGGACTGGTTCACCAAGTCATTCCAAACCTATGGGCCAATTCGTTCTACCCAAAGATCTAGACGCCCACCTTGCTTGTACCCAAGCAGTACCACGCTGCCCCATAGTGCTCCCCCAGAGCAACATGCACTATGTCCTAAGTGTCAAATATGGGAAACTATTCCCATACCACGACCAAGCCATCATCAAAATGGCACAAGCGGTGATGACACCTGCTGGCTTCATCAATTTCCGCCCCTACAAGGGGTATTTCAACCTCAGCTTCACCTGTGAAGCCAACGCTGCCACTGCAGCAACTGTGCCCCTGGTATTCCAGGGCACCCCTCTCCCCACAGCTTGGACTTGGCTCCCAGCGGACACCACTTTGGTGGTCCAGTTTGCTGGCCTGCCCACCCACCTCCCCCCTGAAGTGCTCCACCAGGAGCTGATGGACAGTTTGGCAGCCTATGGCTCCAACCTCATCTTACAATTTGTGGTCCCAAATGGGGTCACACGACTTGCTGGGCCTCAGGCATATGCCACAATAAGCCCTGAATTTAATAAAATTGATTTGGCAATTCCGCTGTACACCGTTATTCCCTCAGCGCCCAACCATCCATTTTGGGCCCACATCGAGGGTGGGTGAAAGATATGTCCATCATGTTTTGAGTTAGACCACTCAAAATGCAAGTGCCCCTTCTCAACCACTTCAGGCGGATCAGATGACTCATCTGCTGACCTCCAATCCGCTGCCCACCTTGTACAATTTCTGGCATGGGGCACAATCATACCTCCTCCACCCCCAAAGCCTGTTGCTGCAGCTGCACCTGCAGCCACCAATCAGCCTCCTCCTCACCCCAATGCCATAAATAATTCCTCCAATCAAGCATCAGATTAGATCCCAGTTCGATCTCATGCTTCCTCCAACATTGAATTGAACAAACCTCAACTGTACGCTGATTCCCCAATACAATTCAAACAAAACCCATGGGAATTATTGGCTGACATTGACGATTCAGGTAAGTTCATTGAAGAACCATCTCTGCAAATTGAGCGGTTTATTAATGCAGAATGGGACGCCAAATACCACCCTCAACTTTATACCCCACAGCCAAATGCCAAATCGTTTTGAAGTGATCACCAGCTTGCAGTTAAAGCAGCTGCAACACCAGATTGTCATCCCCTGCATAAAGCTGTCACCTAAATAAGTAGCGATGTTCAAAGGAGGAATTCCACCTCCTGTTATCCCCAACCTTAACTCCAAAAAGCAAAATATTGGTGAACAAGTATTATAAAAATGAACGATGCTATCCAGAACGTGGCAACTATAGCACGGAATCCTAAAGTAAAATTAACCTGAACCAACATTGTCACGTTCGTTCAACTCCCCTGATGCCCAAATTAAAGCTGAAAAAGCTTTAACCAAATATCTCAGTGCCATTTATCTAGCTGGAAATTTACATGAAATTCCAATTATTAGAGATATTGAACCACATACCGCAGATGCCTCAACATCATTACTGATGGCTGTGACACGCACTCTACTATGGGAGGAAGAAGCTGCTGCTAAAGAGGCTGCTGAAGATGAGCTTCCACCATGGAGGGATAAGCGACTTCTGCTGCCCACCTGGTTGGTCAGTTTTTGAAGTGTTACACTCAATCTGCTCATTAGGGCGTTTTGTTTGAACCAAGTAGTTACGTTTTTAAATATATTTTAGTTTTGGTAATGTCTGTCCCCTGGTTGGCTTGCCTCAAATAAATAAACATCTTCTTCATTGGCGTTCTTAACAGGTCAAACAAAGTCTTTAACTGACTGGAAGCTCTAAAGTGCACAAAGTCTTCTAGATCACACTAAAAGGATTTCTTTGGAAAGTTGATCCCTATAGTTACTGTGTCCTGGCTATTACAAAAAAGTAGTTTAGAAGATCAGGATCTGAAGTGCTCACAATAGGTTTATTATTTTCATAAAGAGTTGAGGGTATTCCTCTGGGTATTTTCAGAAGTGTCCCTGTAGTGAGCACCAGATATCAGGTTTTTACCAGATGCGCTCACTAATGCTAACGCTGGGATACCAATATGGTGACTGAATACAAAAGGCTTGGCTCATCACAGTCACCTGAGAGAACAGGAGCTTCATAGGACGCAGAGATGGACGAACTTTGTTCATTAGAATAAACTCAAACTGGCTAAGATAAGTAATATAGTTTATTTGCTGAAAAGTACTTTTATTAAAAATAAGTCAGTACTATTTATAATAAAGTTGAAAGTATAAGAGAAATCTGTGATGGTCAAGGCGCTGCATGACCGCCACATAGCCCCAATCCCCCTAAGGCGGGGATTGTGGCTAGCAATATTATAAGCAACATAAACAAAATCATAGGGCTTGAGGGCAACGGCCCTTGAAAATGGCATTCTGTCAAATCAGATGCCATAAAATCATCGAAACCTCAAGGCAAGGATGGCAAAAGTTGACATAAATGGTGACTGGGCCAATTAGAGGCTGCCAACCTGAATTCTGAGGACCTATGCATAGAGATTGGTAATGGCAAAGAGCAGCCCAGTGAATCAGGGGCTGCTAGGCTGAATTATCCCAAAAATGGGAGTTTTGGCAATAAGGTTGAGACGAGCTCTGATTTTTCCTCAACAAAATCAATGTGAAAAAGTTTCCATAACGCCATGGGTACTTAATAATGGTCTAGAATGGGCCTAGATGGGAATATCGGAGGCTGAGATTCTCAAAATAAACCCACAAATAGCCTGCCACATGTGGATTCCGCGGGGTCCAATTTCCCCATATCCCCCATTCTGCAATATAAAAACCAACCAAGCGAAGGTGTTTAAGACAACTTTGTCTTCTAATATATAAAATAAAAACCATAAAATTGAAAAAAAATTTTGAGAGTTTGAAATCATTTATTAAGATTCAAAGGAAAATTAGGGATTTTGAGCGAAGCAAAATGGACATTCCCCAGATTTTGACAAAGCTGTCGCCTCTCTGTATGCTCTCACTGGAGGCCAAACCGCCCTCCTCAATGTGAGCATCATCCTCACAGTGTTCCAGGGATATCTAAACCGCTCAACAAGCCAACGAATGAGGGACCTAACCACAGCGGCCCTCTCTTGCCTATGGGCCCTCACATGAGCCCTCTTGCCCAGCTGCTTTGTGGCAATGTGGATAGACCCCGTTCATCACATAATCATGATTTAGTGGGAATGGCGAAGAATGATTTATCAGTCATTCTTGATTCCCACTTGATCTGTCCTTCAAAACATCCCACCTGTAAGATCAGATGGCTTCTTGATCTCCTGGTATCAGTTTCATAACATAGGTTAAATTAGTATTAACCTTAAGTAGTAGCTCTTCCTGTCCAGGTTTAGAGGTCTACCTTGCTAGATTCCAGAATGAACAGCTGATGAAGATATGTTGAGCTTTGGGCCATAGGTGATGGAGTCATGTGAATGTGACCATGGAATTAGGTAAAAGATGTGCATATGTTTAAAATGCTAATTAAACAAATTAGAGTAATTCAGGTAATACTCTAAATTTGAAACCATAATTGATGATATAAGCTCAAACCTTAAATTATGATTTATGGGACAATATGAGAAGCTTGAAGGTTGAGTCCCGCACAGCAGCATAGGTTGTCCTTCTCCTCAGGACAAGATTTACTGTCAGACATTTGCCCTCCCAACTTCAGGTTAAGAATGTTTTGGGGAAAAATTGGCGGAAATGGGGAAATGTCAGACATTTACAAGTCCTCAATAAAGAGAACCATGATATAATAATACTAATTACAAAATTGGCCAAAAGACCCTGGTCAATTCTCAATAGAACCCTGATAACTTGGGGAAACACTGTTATGAATACATAATGGGAAAATAGCATGAAGTTGGGAAGTCAGATTTCCCTGACCACGTGAGGGAACCTGAGGATTCCACAAGTAGTTTCTCCCCCTGCCATGTCTGATTCCCTTTAAAAACCCAAGAGGGGACCCCCTTTTATAGGCGTGGCGGAGGTCCCCAAAAGTGAAAGAATTTTAGCCAATGAAGATTGGCTGAAATATATTAAATCATTACCCCACAGGTATGTACTGTCTAAACATAATTCCCCATCCATTAGTCAGCCTAAGTGAAGTGAGTATTCCAAGCTTTGTTAGGCTACATTCTCATATTTCCTAATTTGGATGGTAACAAGCCATTCCCAACTTACTATTAAATTCCCTCCAACGCTGAATATAGTTTAAATACTGATTAGTCAAATATTGAGAGGGTTCATATTTCCTCTTTACACGCCTACACTAATAAAAACCTAAAACCAAGCTTTTTACTTTTATTAGTGTTTTATCTGTATTTTAATAAATAGTTGTGGAATACAGCGGCATTTAGCACTGGCGAGCACACTAAATGCTGGATTCTCACATTTACACCTTGCATAAGGAGCATCATGAGAGTCATCATAGAGCACCAGATCTCACATGACTAAGCAAAGTAGTAACTCCATTTTTGATTTATTGATTTATTTGAGGTATGCCGACCAGGGGACAAACAGTACCGATCACAACACTCAAAACGGCAAAACAAACTACTAACCAGGTGGGAAGCAGAAACTGCTTAACCCACCATGGCAGAGGGTGAGGAGGGGTCGGGGGTTGGTTTTCAGAAAGACCCACCTCGATCAAGGGGTGTTGGTTATAGTACCAGATCAGAGCAGAGAGCCAGGGCGTTGGGGCATCTGCATAGCGGGGGCTGAGGTCAGCGTAGTAGGAGTTTTCCACTTCTGCATCAAGATAATGATGGGAAAGTGTTTCAACAAAAGCTGCGAGGAGAACTTCAGCTTCTTTGTGGGCTTCAGGAAGTTGGGTGAAAAGGGAGATACTGTGGCGGGTGATTTTGGCTGAGGGGTTGAATGAAGCAAGCGTTGCGACATTCATAACAGCGATTTCAGCATCATCAAATAGTTTTGAGATGTCACTGCAGGGAGATTCAGGGAAGTCGGGGGGAAGAAGATGGTGGGCAGGCCATGCTGGAGCTGAGCCACTGACTGGGCCACCGCGGTGCGTAGTTTTGGGCAATGAGGAGAGGCCACCGCAGCTAAGGCGAGCTGGTGGTCACTTTGGAAGGGGGCTGTATTGGGTAGAGGAGCGAAATGGCGATGGGTAGGGGTTTCATCAAAGTTGGGAAGGAAAAATTCTGCCTGACCATAATCGCCATGGCAGAGAGGTTGACCTGTATGCTTACTAATGAGGATATTACCTGATTCGTCAGTTTCAGCCAATAGATCCCATGGATTTTGGTTCACTGGAATAGTGACATTTAAATTTGAGTGGGTAGGATTGGGCGAATGGGCAGCTGCTTGGGTGTGAATGTTGGTCCAAGCATTGCTCTGATTGGCTGGCTTAGATTTAGGTGGGAGAGTGAGGATGGAGGTTTTGGGTGGGGCTGATTTTCCATGTGGGCCCACTGAACGAGATTGGAGGGTGGGAGGGGGCAGCAAAGTGCCCCATACTGAACTTCCAGAGGGGAGCTCAGAAGTTGCATCAGCGGATTTGGCCTTAGGGCACGCTCTTTTTGCATGGTCGATGCCAAAGCAGAGGGAACAAATCTGCCTACCATTATTGACCCGAGCCCAAAAGAAATGATCAGGCGCTGCAGCCACACTAGCGCGGGGTGGGATTTGTTGGGCTATGGTAGGGTGGTGTGGTATGATGGTGGCTGTTGCACGAGGAGCAGCAAGGCGTTCTGCACCAGATGGAATGGCAAAGATGAGGTTGGGCTGAGTGCCATAAGCCATGAGCCCCGCGACCAACTGGTCATACAAAACCTGGGGTGGAAGGTGGGATGGGAAATTTGCAAAGGATACCACTAGTGTGGTGTCTGAAGGGAGGCGAGTACAGGTTGTGGGAATGGGGTTTTTTTATAAATTAGAGGAGTTTGTGCTGCCGCTTCAGCATCCTCCTCAGATTGGAACCCAATGTCAAAGTAGCCCTTAAAAGGGCGGAAGTCTATAAAGCCAGCTGGCGCAAAGGCTGTAGTGGCTAGGTCAATAATTGCCTTATCGGCATATGGGAACAAACGCCCATAGTCCACTCTGAGGCAATAGCGGATAGCAGAGCGAGGGAGGGCGAGAGGATGGGGGCGAGAAGGGTGGACGCGCGCCAGGTGGAGCGCTAAGTCCCGTGGGGGGACAAAACGGTTGGAAGCAGTGGGCGGGCTGTTTGAACCTGTCCAAACGCGCTTGCCTGCAGGGCGGAAAACGCTAGGTGGGGGTGCACTGCTACCCCACACTGGGGTGGCAGGCGGCAGAGCCAAGGACATCAAAGAATAGGTTTTTTGGGCAGATGGATGTAGATAAATAAACTTAAATTTAAAATCGGTTAAAAGTGACTTTGAGCGTTTAAAGAGAGTATTTTAGTAACTCCATTTTTTGTTACTTAATCAAGAGTATATTTTCCATCACATCCATTGTCAGTTTAGGAGGAAGCTTATGGATTTTTATACCCACTGAATTCTTGCTGTGTAGCCCTAAATTGATGGTCTTACTGTAATTGTTTTTAAGTTATTATCTATGGGCAACACATAAGCGCAAGCAATGAGTTGACATTTTACTTGAATAGGATGTTCCAGAGGCCAATTCAATCATTTGAATTTCTCCATGATAGTATGGATAGTAATAGGTTAGTAAAAGGACTCATATTTTAATGAAGATTTGGGGCTGAATTTTACTAGTTAACACCTCATTAAGTAAAAATTAGTTTCTGTTCCTACTAGGTCATGGTGATCTGGTGCAGTAGCCAGGCTCCACTTCACTTGCAGTGTTATTTTAGTGGAGTCAGAAATTTGGGTGACTATACCATGGTACAGCGACATCCCTTCCAATATTTCAGTGTTACTAGGCTACCCTTACTTAACAATATAACAGTTAAGAAAGATGAGGTTTATCTTGGGTTTGATTCTTAGTATAATAAAGCAAAAAGTATTATTACACTATATCTAAATAAATGTTTTCAAAGTTGTCTTTGAGGCCATAAATTCTCATAAAAGAGGTACAATATGGATCTCATAATTGCCATGAGGTAAAATGATGGTTAGAGCAGACAAGCCTATGGTACTAAACCACAGCGGCAAGGAGTCATAAGCTCCTAGTGAGGTAGTGGCATCAAGATATGCAGTACCATATTACTTGCAATGAACAATATTGGGTACTATCCCAAGTTTCTTTGTTAGCGTAGAGTAAACTATATTGATGGATATCTTAAAATCTATAATTCCTAAACTTTAAATTTATACATGACAATTTAATGTAAATACATAAACCATGAATTTATGGGCTATTAATCTTATAAATGTCAAGAGCATCTGCTTGGATCAGGTATTTAATAAGTTGTTTTTTCCTGTGCCATAGAGAAATAGAAAAATCCTTTCATACAATTTACTTGAGGTGAATGCTATTCTAAAGCATCCTTAATATTAGTAGTTCTACCAGAAAGTCATCATTTATTATTTTTAATTTTTTTAATGAGTTTTGAACTTTTAGCAGAAGTAAGATATTCTGTTTCTACTCTACCAAAAAACTTCCCAGATCATTGTCCATGCTTTAATTTCAAAATATGAATAAGAGATTCTTTAGTAGAATAGTGAGGCTGATTTTAGCCACTTGAATATTTAGCATATTTAGTATTCAGAGCGTCATACGTGATAGTGCAGCGGTGGAGGTTATTCCCATTTGGATTATTGTTTTCTCAGTATTTAAAGCTGAAACATAGCCTAGTGTAAACCCTTATAACAATCACAGTCATGGGGGAAAGCGATCTGAGCATCATAATGAATCAGAACCTTAGCCCCATATACCACTTGAGCCTTGTATTAAATTGATTGGAAAATCTATAACTTATTTGCCCTCTTTGTATAATATAGAGAGAAAAGTGGTTTTTCCTTCCAATTATAGTTCTGCCCCACCAAACGCATTGACATTTACGCCTTTGATGGTAGCATAAGCTATGTTGCTTCACAGATCTTAAAATCACCTATTCTTGACTAATGGTGTCTAACAAGCTTATTAAAGTGGCTTGTATATCATGGTCATATATATTCCCCATAGTGATTTCTAGTATCTGCATAAAGATGTAAATAACCCACTTATTATTGAATTTAGACAAGTTAACAAGGTTAACTTGTGGATAATTATGAGGCCTAGTTCCCAGGTAAACTGGTTAGACTGGCAGAGCAATTGATTTTAGAAGTGCAGGGGTTTGGATTACCAGGAGCCACAGCCATTATAGTATATTGGTATAAATATAGGAGCAGTGCTAGGAATACCTGGTGTGGCAGGTAGTCTAAAGGTTCTGGTGTATTGATTTTACCAGAATTATCTATTGAGGGTGTTACATTAAAGTTAGTAAACAAGATGGGCGCACCCAATTTTCATTGCCTGGGATATCATTTATGGCAGAATTAACATTTGAAACAGACACTTGGCTACATATACAAGATCTATTATTATAATATTATCAAACTTGATACTAAGCTAGTAAACTGGTGCCACTCTTCCTCCAACTTTTGCTCATATTCTTTAAGTTTATTATTAGAAACCAGAAGGCCCCAATATATGTCTTTTTATTTTCAGTCTTTGATATTGGACTAGGCAATGCAAGTCAATATCCCAATAAGAATGTAAAAGTGAGGACATGGGTCCCTTTAGCGTTAACTCTACTCAATCAAGCTATCATCAATCTTTAACTAAACAGTAGATTTAAGGACAGCAAAAATTGCCCCTTGTAGTGAGCACCATGTTGTAATTGGTTCTGAAGTGTCAGTTACAAATAGGACAAGTGTGGTGCACTTAAATAACAGGTAGTCTGTATGATGGCAGAACCATGAGAAAAACAAAGGGGAATAGTATCAAACTTATTGCTACAGAGTTATTATTTATATAGAATAACACATATCATATCTATAGTTCAGACAATGACAGAGGTCTACAGTTAAAGTTTTTTAGTCATGATGGCTTCAGCAACAACCAACAAAAACTCAGAATTTTTTTTTCAGAAATATCCCTTCTTTAAAAACTTATTAATCGCATGTTCCAGTTGGTAACAAAGGCTCAGTAACTAGACTATACTCTAGTTATACTGGACGCTCACATAGATGTTCCAAAAAGCAGAAAATCATTAAAGCAAATAGCAAAAATTTTATGCTGGAGCGGGTAAAAAATTATTATACTTACTAAAAGTTTTGACACATTTTTCAGCGGCATTGTGGCTATAGAGAATACTAAATATAAAAGGTGATTTGATTACTGTGAACTTGCCGCAAAATAAATAAAAAAATCATTCAGGGTTCAGCAACAGCGGGGTGGCAAGGTATCAATTGTAACAACTAATACTAAAAGGCAGAAAGGCATTTTTGATCAGACCATTTTTAGATTAGTCAAATATATTAATTAGGTACATAATGATTTGTTCAGATGGTTGGTCAAACTTAATTACAATACCAATTATAGCATTTAGATAAAACTTTGCACTGATTTTGATAAGAGATGTAACAGATGACTTGTGGATAATAAAGCATATATTATATGGTACATTAAAAATCTCTGGACCAGGGAGCCCAAGTTTGCTCTGTAAATGACCTCAAAAATCCCGTGGAACCACCTGAGGCACCAAGAAAATAGGTTTAATATGGCTCCATAACCCTCTATCAAATGAGGGGCCAGCCATCTAAGTGGTTGTATGTTGGCCATGATGTGCACCATGGTGCACATAATTATTCTTTTTAAAAATGAAAACCCAAACCAATTGGTCAAGAAACTTTGTAAAAAACTAGGTGAAATGGAAAAAGAAAAAGAGATCAGTATCCTCACAAGTTAGAGCACAGGTCTAAATAAAGGTATTAGGCTTTATCAGGCGCTGTACTACCCTTTGAATTTTATGCCCTGTGGTATCTTAACCATTTGGATTGTATTCTTGAGTCCACATATAAGAACGGGTCAGAATTGCAAAATTGTTGCAAAAATTGTGGGTTGGAGGATTGATGGGCACATCATTATCAGCTGCTTCCTAAATTAGCTCTTCAATTGTTTGAAATCTTTCTGAATTAAGATGTATTCAATCCTTAGGGCCACCGCTTAAGCAACTTTTAAGATTATGAAATAAAAAATTTAAGGGAAACTACAAAAAAGAGCTGATCTTGAGAGTAAGAAATTTTATTTCCATAGAAAAAATAAAACAATCTTACCACAAAAACTAGTATAAAAGGGGATTTAGAGAATTAGAAAAATCAGGAAAATGGGCTGAGTATGAGGTAGCTATATCTGGAATAAATTCAACCAATTTATTGGTATGTAATGAGTTTTCTTTGCATAAGAGTCTAATCCTTTTGACATACAAACTGCTAAGTATTGTGGGGATAAGAGAAGTTTTCAGAAAGAGGGTAGAAGGAACTGGAAGGTATTTATCTTACCCATCCCTTTTCCCAACTTTCCAACATAAATAGACTATTAGGCATCCATATTTGCGGGATAAATCATTATAAAGAGGGAAAAATGATGGTGTGATGCCGCGCTGTTGGGGAAGGAATGGAAGAGCTCTATACCCTAACCTGGGAAACAGGTGGGCAATGGGGGTGCTTGACAGGCAGTGGTTTGGGGACAGGAAGATACTGTTTGGGGAAATAAGACTGGAAGTTTCATTAATAGAAAAGCAACTAAAAGCAACAGAATTAACTCTACATGGATAGAAATAATTGGCATGAGTGGTGGGATTAATCACACAATGGGACAATCCTGAACCCTGACTTTCATCCTAGAGTAACAGCCAAGGGAAACTATGGTCAATGTTCCATAATCAGGTCATGAACAACCTCAAGAACAGAACTAGCATGTAACGAGCAGTGGCTTGCAAAAGTTGTCCACAGGAAACTTATGATGTTAAAAGTAAACCATCTAACAAACTAAAAACTTAGAAAAGAGATATGGGGACAGGAATGGCAGCATGGATATGTCTATACTGCACCATAGTTGATAATTGAAATTTGACTGGCCTACTATGTTAGGATCAGATGAGCACAAGTTTTCTTTATAATGATCTTGCAGTCCCTGTGGAACCACGTGAGGTATCAAGCAACTAATAGTAGTATGGATCCATATCCCTCTATTCAATGAGGGATCAATTATTTAAGCATGTATGTGTTGGCCATGATGTACGCCATTATGCACAGTAAAGTTTTTTTAAAAACAGAAACCCAAAACAATTGAAAAGGCGGAGTCTTAATAGAAACTAATGAAAAGGGAAAAAGCAGAATATCTAGTAGCCTCACAAGCAATATCAGGCCTATATAAAGGGTTAGGCTTTGGTGTGAAGCTGCACTATTCATTAAATACTATGATCTGTGGTACCTTCTCCGGTTGTAGTGTATTATTGAGATTGCATGTGAGAAAGGGTTGAATATGTAAAGTTTTTGCAAGAATTGTGGGTTAGAGTAATGATGGGACATGTCATGTGCTGATATCAGCGCTTGGCATCATATCTCAAGAGCGCAGGTCCGTGAACACACAAAATAAGGCACTGTATGAAGACAGGTTCTTTTTTTGCACTAGTGGTGCCCAACCCATAAAGGGGGATCCGCCATGCATCTTTATTTGCAAATGGGCCAAACAAAGGGATCATTAGAAATAAAAAACTTCAATATGGCACCTCAGCTCAAAGCCTAGGAAGCCATATTAGAAGGTGAGGAAGCTTTGAGGAAATTTTTGTCCAGCATCCGCTTTAGCTGGTGAACCATGGAAGACAACATAGGGGTTGGGCATTAGCAGCATGTGGCATAAGGAGGTAGAGCTGGGAGTTATCTTTGTTAATAAAGCCAGCAGTATCCATCGCCTCAACTTATTGAGAAAGTTACTTCTCAGCAAAAGTGATTAAAGCAGGCACACAAGTGAATAACTTGATGCAATAGCAGGTTTGGAAATAATTGGGATCGAACATTGAAGTTTTTGCCATGTCAATGCATGCAAGACTCACACCAAAAGCAAGCACTTTATTTTCATATTTTGCATCTTCTTCAAACTCATATGGGAAATTGGGGATAGTAATACCCTCAACAAGGAACTCCATCACCCCACAAAGATATTGATAGAGAAGAGTGTTGGCAGGGGCAGTAGCTGCTTCCACTGCCATTTTATTTATTTTTATAAACAGGATAAACATTTTTAAGGAGAAAACGGCGTGTATGCAAATTAGGAGGTTTGATGAGAAATTCCTCTAAGGCGAAATCAGGCTTAACCTTACAAGCCCAACTTGTATCATCAATCCATTCAAGCGCTATATATGGATTTAAATCAGCTAGTGCTGGCCCATCCACTGGAATTGGAGGGTGGTGGAAACTGATTGGCTGTGCACTGTTGACCATGGCTGCTCAACTGAAACTGGTTCAGCCATCGACTCAGGATTTTGTAATCTGGTTGAATTGTTTAAATTTTTAACATTTTTGAGATTTTGATTAGCTGCCGCCTTGGAAGCAGCAACAGAATTTGTTGAGTTGGGGGTGGGAGGATTGAGCCCCATTCAAAATTGGGCTGAACCAGCCGCTGACCCAATGTGTATGAAGACAGGTTCTATGGGAACAAAAATGGAAAAAAGACCTTATTACTGCAAATAGGCTTTTATTAAACTTAAGGAAAGAGCACACCTAATTTCTTGTACTGACAGCAGCTTCAAGTTTGCTTAACAATATTTTCTATTTATTGTGGTATTCTTTACCACCGGCTAATGAAAAAAACAGATCCCCTTCTCAAATACAGTTCCCTGTTGATATGCTCAACTCATAGCTAATTTTCATTGGTGAAATTATTTGACAGAGGAAAAGCAGTAAGGAATTTTGGGTCAATACCATAGTTAGGAACTACATGTCCACTAAGCCAACAACTTTGGGGTAATATATATGAAATCATAGTCAGCCTATTAAAGTAAGATTATGGCAGAAAGGCCAAGGGGAATAATGACAAGCCTATTGAACAATTAGTACTATGCCGGTGTGAGGTAAAATTTGTTTTGAGTGATAACAATATGTATGAATATCAGGCCTATAGACCCCAGAAACTGAGACACTAAGTTATTCAGTTGCACCGCTAGGGTATAAGGAATCAATATTTTGCCATTTTTACAATATCTTTCAGAGGAGACCAAGAACGCCTAAATAGATTTAATACAAATCACGCCTCTACACAAAATTGTGTGCCATGAGGACAAGTACGTTCAATCAAGCCCTTTTATCTAGATATCAGAAAAATGAAAAATTAAGTAAGTTTAATATAATACGATGGTTGGAAACCCAATTGCAACAATTCCCCCACTTGAAGAAACATCAGGTTACAAAGATGAGTGGGGTTCCTAGAAGTTATTGAGAGCCTGAGGCCTTAAGGCTGGAGGGCTAATAGTACTTCATAAGGAACATTGCATGCACCCAATTGATAAAGTAACCATTAGTGGGATCCTTTGGAGTTTAGACATTTGTAGAGGTCTTCTCTATGATAACGAAGGGACCTTTTTAAGTGCTCTAACTTGCTTGTTCTGCCAAAACCATCATTATCATAATACCATTCCAATTCTCCTACACTAAAGGTGGATATTGTATGGAAGTTTTCATTATCCTGCATTCTAGCCCTAGCTTTCCAAGCCAGCGCGTTGGGGTATATGGAGCTTTTTCAGCTGAATTACCATCCACGTGTGCTTCTTAAAGTATTAATTGTACCTCAATATTTTTCTCTAAAACATTGTTAAACAGCGGAGGCAGTGTAGAATGCTTCCCAATAATAACTTAAATGCAAGTGTCCGTGGACAAGTGATAAGCAATGCTATAGGCAAACATGGAGGAAGGTAAAAAGAGATTTCGACTAGAAGCTTTGCCCAAAACCATATTACATAAAATAACTACAAGTTTTCCATTCACCCTTGTAAAAATTCCATTAGTCCAGGTTGATTGGGTGTAGACAACTCCCTCTTATACTCATCAACTCTTTGAGCTTAGTAATTATTAGGGTTGTAAAGTTGTTCCCATTATCTGTCAGAATAAAGCTAGGGGCAACCATGCCGATAAATTATATTTTCCAACATAAACTTAGCAAAGGTCATCACGCTCAGGTCCTCAACTGGTTTGATCTCCACCCATCTAGTGAGATGGTCAACGGCAACGATTATATACTTGAATTTGCCGCTGGTATTGGCAAATATCCCACAACGTCAATAGATATGGTGTTCCAGGAAAGTTTAGGTTTGACTAATTGATATGAAGTGGTCTCTGATAAGGCGCTTCAGCTTGGCATTCTTTGCAATAGCTGAGAGTTTCATGAATATCAAAGCCATTGGTTCCCAAAAACAGTGTGGCCTTAACTGTTTGAAAAAAATTCTTAAATATCCCATGGCCTGTCACCTTATGGGCATGTTAATTAAGTCAGTCCGCTCAGTGGTCTGGGGAAACACACAGGATTGTTAAATTATCGAAAATACTATAAAATTTCCCTTCTTTAAAAGATGAATCTGTATCATCTTCTCCAATTTGTGAAAACCTCTTCAAGTTCACTATCTTTTTGTTAAGTTTCCAATTTATTAAACAGTACATCAGTAGGATCATCCAGTAAGGCTACAGTAAGCAATCAAGAGATCCGCTCACATTTAGACGCTTAACGCCAGGGCAGTGTTGGGTTTTGAAATCGTAAGCTTGTAATTAAAGCCCAGAAGGACAGCCATACTTTTCGTTACTCAAGATTATATAACCAGTGCAGAGGGGAATGTTCATTTACCACAGTAAAATATAAAACATTAATATAACCCTAAATTTTTTAAGAGCGTAAATTACTGCTATAAATTTTTTTAAGAAGCGGGATAATTCCATTTATGTATATCCAGAATCTGGCTGCAATAAGCAATAGGGTGTTTTACCCCTTCAGAATTGAGCAGGGATAACACCACGCCAACAACGGTGAGGGATTCGTCCATTTGAATGATGAACAGTTTATCAAAGTTACAATACATAAGTATTGACTCTTGTGTGAGGCACAGCCTTAGCTGATCAAAGGCCAGTTGGAAGTCTTCTGTCCACTCAAATTGTACTCCATTTTTAGAGACGAGATAATGGTTCTCCTTTTTTACTAAGTTTTTCAAAAGGACCAGTGGTAGTATTCAACCATTCCAGGGAACATTTGTATGTCCGCTTATTTATTGGCCATGTCATAAGTTTGATGGCTTTAATTTTAGCCATCTTTGACTGTAGGCTCTTTTTGTCATGAAAAACCCCAGATATTTACATTACTTTAAAAGAAATTAAACTTACGCATCATGAATTTTAGAAAAGCCTTAAAAAGCTGATGGAAAATTCTTCCAGGTGCTTTAGGTGTTTGTTAAAAGTTCTAGAGAAAAAGTTGATATTTATTATGTGAACTATAACATTGAAGGCCTATAAATCGCCCAATATTCTGTCCATAGTCCATAGGAAGATCGCAGGGGCGTTTCACAGCCCCTGTGGCATCTGAGTGGGTTGATACAGACCTGTGTTATTATCATTATGTACTTCTCCTTCTCTACATAAGGCAGCTCAATTTTCCAGTATCCAAAAATTAGATACACGTCTAAGAAATATTGAGCACTTCCCAAGCGGTCTAGTGAATCATCAATCCATGGTAAAGGGTAAGATCCTTTTTAATATTATCGTTAAGCATCTGGTAGTCTATTACCAGACAATTAGAAACATCCTTCTTTTTAATAATCAACACTTGGGAGGCCCAAGGACTTTTGAAGGGCACCAACATCCCATGTTGCACTATCTGGTTTATTCAGTGGTAAAAACTTTAAGTAAACGAGGCAGGTCAACCTTGGGACAAATATATCATACCATTTTTTTAGCCAGTGCTTGTTTCAAACCTGTGTCAAACAAAACCTGACCCAGAGTGGAGAAGGAACCACCCCGCTATGCTACCACTCCTCTCCAGTGTTAACTTCATCCGCCAATTTTTGAGCGCTTATTAGGATGAAGATAGATTGGCGGATGATTTCTGGAATTTATTTGGTGTAACACATCATCTGCATATTCAAAATCAGAATCAGTTTTTAAAAAAATGACGCTATACTTATTGAAAAGTGCCAGCGCTTGGTCCTCCTCCTTATATGGTAAACCTGATAGGGTTTCCCGTAGTACTTTTAAGAACAAAACTGATGGCCAGTATTGTTTGGAAGGCCAAATTTCTTAAAGGTACCGAATTAACTAATATTTACCTCATTAACTGGTTAAATCATCTTGAAAGCAAAGGTTTTGTGTTTTTTTTATATATAGTATACAAATATAGGTTGGCTGATAATAACTTAACTTCATCTTGGTCAGGAAGAATAATCCTAGGTATGGCAACAGGTTTATGATTTTAGCAATAAAATGGCATGAATATTTTACTGTTTAACTCTTGAGGATATTCAAAAAAATTCAGTCCCATGATAATTTGGTGGCCCGCCAGAAGAATTAGAATGCAGTCAGCACTCATTAGAATGCCTTTGAATTTGATATTTGGGTAGGCAATCGCTAAGTGTAGACACAAATCTGTTGATAACCCATTGGTACTATGACATCCTAATAAGTGAGCTTAACAACATCCTGTTTTTGAGGCTCAAGGCCCTTGGTTTTCCAATTATAATACAGAAAAAGGTATTTGTTAGGATGGCAACGTGGCAAGAGAAAACTGGCCTCTATGGTGAGCTAGTCAGGGCAAGCTGGGGCCTCCTCATGGCAGAACTAGGGAAAGCCCATGGAAAGATGAGTGAGTAGCTAACACCAGAACTCAGAATGGCACGTTGATTGGGTCCTGTAGTGGCCTGAAAGGAGTGTGGGATGGTAGTAATGACAGTGCCAATCTGTTCTTGTGGGTGTCTACCACTCTCTGAGGGGAGAATATGGGAAGGAAGGGGGTATGAGTCAGGCATGGCGCCTGTCAAACGGCCTCCCCATGAGCTAAGGTTTCCCAGGTGCAGACCTCAGAACAAGGGATGGGCAATCCTGGTTGGCTGCACGTTGCACTTGCCTACAATAAATGCTGCAGTTTGCTGAATTGGCCTGAAGCTTGACTAGCTGCTAGAATGGTTGGCATAGTCCAGCTGGTGGTAAAATATATCATGCAAGAAAATTAAGAAAAATTTGAAAGGACTCCAAGGCTTTCTGGATAAAAAGGGGCCAGAGAGCACAACTTTGCTAAAAAAGCAGGTGACAAAGGTGAGGGCTTCAGCTCTCCCCTCAGGGGCCTTAAACCTGGGGGTCATCAGGTCTTGTCTCCTGTAAGGGGGATGAAAGGCATTTCACCTGTCCTGGCTAGTGCAGACGAGCCTCCAGTACTTAGATAGGGCGGGCATATGTTGGTTTAGGGGTTTTGTGAGCTGCACCCAATTTTGGTTGGCCCCACATCTAGTGGCGCTTAGGTTCACGCAGACCTATTGTGGTGGGGGGCAGTACCCCAGGCCTTCATTCCGCAAAGTTGCCAGCACTAGGAGCCCTTTAGGGATTTTTAAAACTCAAAATTACTGTCATCTATATGCTACTGCTTTAGCAGCTACAACAGTAGGCACACACTTCTCAGCTGCGCACCATCAGAGTTAGGTGACAGAGATTGATGAGGGATTCTTGTCATTGGAGTGTTGCAGCTTCCAAAATTTAGGTCTGTACTAGCATCTAAGGGTTCCTCTAAAGATGAAGCCATTAAATGTGACCCTTGGGTGTTGTCCTATTTTGGAAGCACCAACCTCGCGGATTTTAGTAAGAATTTTGGCAAAATAAATAGCAAAAACAGAACTTTTGGGAAAAAGTTTTTACTAGGAAAGATTTAAAACAATAAATCTAACACCCTACCTAAGGTAGAATGTTGGTTTTAAGCTTAAGTGGGGTATGAGGCTAGTAAGTGAACCTCAATAGTGGAGAATGATTCTCAATTCTGAATTCATTAGTTTTATGATTTTGATAATAATTTTGATAGATAGTATCAGCCAATGGCTTTAGGATATTCTTTGGCCGTTTTACCAAATTCTGGACGTCCAAATTCACCTTCTCAAAAAAAGAAACTAATTGCCATGCTTGATCCCCATTTTTAGCCTTTTCATTTAGACTTTTTGCTTGATTTTGGCTTACTAGGCAAGCTGTTCTCACTCAGATTGACTTCTGGTTGAGTCCTTTGTTAAAGACCAGCAATGGGAACCATGGTGGTGAGCTTCTTGTAATTTCTAAAATAAGCACAAAGTTGTTTGATTTTTAAAATAGAAATATGCAGACTTTGACACTTGAATGGGTTTGAGCTGAGGGTTGGATGGGGAAAAGGTATGTGGCAATCAGGGAGGTGCGGCAGCTACCCCTCTCTCATTCAGGGTGTGGTCTAGGTCTGAGATTTGGGTGAGAGGCAAGGTCTTGAGGTTTGAACCAGTTTTGGGTTTAAATGGATGTTCACCCCTGTCCAGCCTAATAGCTGGGCCAAGGGCCTTACAGTGTTGGCCGAGTATTTATATATTATTAGCTTCAAAATCATCTTTAAACCCATGGGTCCTCATAAAAGAGGTGCCAAAGAGAAATTTATATCCTTGACTTGGTAACACATTAAATGGAGCCAATATTACTAATGAACGAAATAAAGCAGCAGTGAACTATATGCTACCAGTGATTTAATCATTGGGGACCCATGGTACCATAAAATTTGTAATAGTCAATATCTGTCACCACAACAAGTTTTTTTACTAATTTAGTGGACACAATAATTATTGGTGCCCCACTGTCCACAATAGCTCTGACTTTGAGCTTATTAACAGTGATAACAATATATGTGCATTCAACAGAGTATGCATCGGTTGAATTAACTGTGCTAACATCCAGAGTGTCTGCTTATCCTAAATAGGTTTTTAGGTCATCATATAGAAGTGGACTCAATTCTTTAAAAGTTCCCAAAGATATGGCCTCTTGAACCCCATGCAATTTTGGAACATCACTGTAAAAATTTATAGGTTTTATGATTATTTTCGGCCAATAACCCCTATAAATATTACTTGCACAGTTTCAGATTTTGTGAAATTCTCTGCGTTGTATAATAGTAGTTGATATAATCATTAATATTAATATTTATTCAAGGATGGCCGACCAGGGGACTGACACATCTGATATGTAGGGAAAAGGAAAGTAAAAGAGGGGAGAGCACACTAAACAATAGAACCTGAAAGATAAGACATGGTACACTTGAATGTGGCTAGGAGCCACGGGTGGTGGATGATTATGACCTTAAGTGACATGACTGCTCATGGGCTAGTAGGGTGTACCGCCTATACAGATTGTTAGGTTTTCAGTGTCACAACGAAAGAACCAGATTGGTAGCCAGTTACCCATCTGTTTCTTCCATTTGTGTTGTAGTGATCCAAATAGCCAGGCTTGGAAGTGGTCAGCCAAATGGCTGTGGAACCTGAAGATGGCTTGGTTGATGTTGTGGAAAATCCCGTTGAAAGAATCAAGGGTATTTTTTGAATGGACCATATTGCAATACTCACAATTAAAGCTATTAGCGTCTGGGGGAAAGGTGAGATCATGTTGAGTGCCAGGATATCACGGGATAGTCGGAATTCAGCTGATGGCGATTTCTGAAATAAGCACATCACATTGGCCCAGATATGCTTGGACGGCGGGCACTCTTCCAGGCGGTGGGCTAGCATGTTGGGTCTGCCGCAGATGGCGCATGATTGGAACATTGAGAAGGTGCGGTCAGCTGTCCTAAACGTACGGCGCATGTAGCGCCACACTGTTGGCTCACTTGTGGGGATAAGAGGGGACAAGTGATGAGGTCCCACACCTTCCTTTGGGTGCGCAAGTCATATGGGATGTCTTGGTAATCTAGATAGTCAATCCGGGATAAAGGAAAGGGTGGTAGTGGGGCAGGTGCGTTGGTCACAGTTTGTCCTCTGTGGAGTCGCATATAACCTATTGGAGGGTTAGTATCTTCGGTTTTCTGTGCATAGGAGAAACTCCAATCCCCTTGTCTTAGGGTGTACAGGACGCGTTTGAAGTAGCAGTTGGTGTTGTGCGGTCCTGTTGCTGTTGGATGTGTTGTTAGGTACTTCATCAGTGTTGCAGGGTTGGAGGGGCACCTCAGATGTAGTGCCCTTGCGAAGTTAGTTTGGGCTGCCTTAGCCCAGTGGAGAGATGGTGGGTTGGGTGACGTTGTCAGAGCTATCCATAAGCCAAGGATTTGCTTTGCTCATTCCGTGAAGTTGAGCAGCCGCATTCCGCCTTCCTTCTGTGGGCCGTACATGGTCTCCAGCCTGTCTGGTGCGCGGTATCCAGACCACAGCCAGTTCTGCAGGAGCTTGTAGACTGCGTTGGTAAAGTTGGCGGAGAAGGGAACTGCGTGGGCAGCAAACCATAACTTTGACAAGATCAGGGAGTTGGCTAACACAACCTATCAGCTAAACTAGCTTTACTCCTCCGCATACTTGTCATTCTTTTTGTGATGTTGTCCAATATTTTGGTTTCAATGGTGTCAAGTGCATATCCACCAGCCTCAAGCCATATTTCAAGATGACAGACTGGGTTGGTGGCGGGGTGTGGTGCGAAGGGTAAACACATTGGTTTTATTGGCTTAGATCTTTGTCTTATGGTAGGATGTGCGGTTGGTTAGTTTGTGTGGTGGTGGGAGGGTGGGGCCCAGTTTGAACTGAATTTGCCCATAACAATTACCTCTGTTCTCTGTTTGTTCACCATGGCTTTACTCACTGGCTCATACTGGTGAATAATGCGCTCAATTGCTCTGAAATCCCTATTGCCTGAGACTCTGACTACGCAGTCATCAGCAAAGGCGAGCATTTGGCTGGTAGTTGTCCCTCCAACCTGATTCCAGAGAGCTTTGAGTTTACTATGTGGAGGAGAGGGTCAAGGCTAAAATTTTATAGTAGGGGTCTAAGCGGGTCGCCTTGTTTGAGGCCCCTTTGTGGGGTGATGGTGTCAGTTAGAAAACCTGGGCCTCCGATTGCAAAACTGGCTTAGCGCGTTAGGAGAAGCGCCAAGTTTATAAAAAAGGGGTGTTAGGTCGAAGGCCTTTAGACATTTTTCCAAGTAGTCCCAGTGCACTCGGTCATATGCTTTCTTTTGGTCCAGGAAAGCAAGGGCGCCTGTGAGGTTAGCTTGGCAGATGTTGGCTATGGTGTGAATGTTATCCCAAATTGAGCGATTAGGGATAAAGCCAAACTGATGGGGGGAGAGGGCTGTCTGTGCAATGCAACCCAGACGCTTAGCTAACATTTTTGTTGGTATTTTAGTATTAGTATTGGTGAGAGCAATTGGAAGCCAGTTGTTTAGGTCTGCCTAGTCTCCTTTTTGAAGAGTGTGACCACATATGCATCTTGGCCGCCAGGTAGAAGGGCTGTGTTCTCCAGGCACTTGTTCATAGTTGCCAGTAGTACTGGTGCAATGTAATCAAAGTACTTTTTGTAAAATTCATATGGAAGGCCATCAGGCTCAGGGCACTTGTGGCGCGGAGTTAATTTTATTAACTCCCATAGTTCATCTCTAATGATGGGTTTGACAAGGTCTGGTTGATCAGCTATATTGTCATATTATCAGATGATAAAAAATTCTAAATTTCTTTAGGTGCTGCAAATTCCGCCGTGTACAGGTCAGTGTAAAATCGTTGTAATTCAGCCAATATTTTGATGGTGTGGACGCCAGTGTGTCGTCTGCTTGATCGACCTGTGGTCAAGTTGCCAAAATCGAAATTGGTTTAAAATGGCGGAAGAATTGGGCCATGTGAGTTTCGTCTGATAGAATGTATTTTGACTTGTAACATACTTCAATGTAGTGATGGTGTTTTTTAAAGAGGGAGTTGACCTGTGCAGACAGTTGGAACCACAGGCGTCCCCTTGAGGACTATATCCCTCGCGAGGTGTGTTGTTTTCTAAGTGCTGGAGCTGTCTGATAGCCTTGTTGATTGTCGCAGACATTGCGTCCAGCTTTCTGGAGTTCAAGTGACAGGCTTTCTTGGTTACTCTAGCCTTGGAAATTTCCCACTTGGCAATAGGGTTCCCGTTGGGTGGTCATTTTTTTGTCTGTGTTGTTAGCACCATCTTAATCCAAACTTTAAGCTCCAGAAGATGGATGATGTTTGGGTGAACTTTGTGCCAAATCGGTGTCTTTTGGTATTTTGCCACAGATGATAGTGTTATTGAAACCATTCAGTGGTTGGAGAAAGTGATATTTGTTGTTGTAAAATTTGATACATGGTGACAGAAGTCTACAGGGGCGAGCATCAGGTCATTCTGGGTCATTGAGACCAGCTGGTTATTGTTGTAGTGGGGCCTCGTCATGTTGGCCAACGTGGTGGCCTGTTTTGGGGATAGTGTCATACAGGCCCAGCGTTGCCTTTAGTATGCGTAATTCCATGTGGCCGCAGGGTATAGCCTTTGATTTAGGCCATTGGTCAGTTATGGCGTTAAGCCAGCAATTGAAATTTCCCACGAAAAACGTTGCCTTAGTGAAATGGATTGAGAGGATATTGGAGAAAACTTTTTGGAGGTCGTTTGGATCATTTGGGGCATACACACACGCCATGGAGAAAGTTTCTCCATTCCACTCAAAATTCGTTAGAAGCAGCCATCCCTCTAGGTGGGAGGATGTGCTTCAGATATTTACTGGGAGGATTATGGTTAGATCAAATTACCACCCCACAGTGGTACGTCCAAAAGGATTTAGCCGGAAGGAGCATGATTGACCATGACTCCTCCTCCCCCAGTGGACAGTGGGGTTCTTGGATGGCCAAGATTTCCATGGGGATATCGTGCAGGAAGGCCATTTCTTTTGGCCAGGGATGTGGGGGCCTTGGCTCCCACGATGTTGAGCGTCCATATGGTGATTTTAGTAATCCGCACATCAGGAACGTTGGGGCGACCCACTGGGGTCACCCCATTCCCTAGCAGCATGGGTCATACTATGAGTTTGGGGCTGATCAGCCAGATTGGTTCCAGAATGTTGATCAGCAGTTGTAGTATTGGTTTTGTTTGGTTTCTTCAGGCTTGGATTACTCCATGGAGTTCAGCTCTGGCGTGGGTTGTATTGTGCCCCATCAGCGTAAAATTTTCCGCTGCTTACCTGTGGGCTAGATGTTCAGAAACTAGGTATTGTGGTAATTGGGTTTTGTGCAGGAGTGTTGTTGTATTGTGTTTGGCTGGGATGATCTTCCATATCGTACTCATGAACCGCATTGTCACTGATCACATGTGATTAGCTAAGAGGATCCACAGTGGTGCATGGTGGTTCTGCTTCTTTGTGGTTGGAGGCGTTTGATTGGTTGTGTTTCAAAAATTCATCACTTTGATTTTGTTGGGTATTATGCAGGGGATCTTAATGTTTGTTTCTCTGCGCTCCTATGGCATCTGACTGAATCTGGTCTGAGGAAATTGTGGTGCGAGCTTGGGTCTCAGCGGAATTCGTGGCCTGCTTGTGGGCAGCCTGTGTGCGATGACGATCCTTGCACAAATGAGTTCAACCAAAGTGATTTTGGCTTTTTTGCCCCAATGGAAGACGTAAGTGGCGTCCTTCATTTTGCCAAAGGTTGGGCTAATTTCATCCATATTGTCCTCACAAAATCCGGTGCTTCAATCCCACACTTGATGGGGCACGCATGGTCTTTGTAGCCTAGAGCTGAGCAGAAGCTGCAGATAGGTGGGGTGTGTTCTGGTGTGATGCAGAAGGGATAAGATATGCTGCCATTAGGGAGGTTGATGGTTGCTGTGCATGGAATGAGGGTGATATCCTCTACCACTTCCTGGTTGGGTGCAATAACGGCTATTGCCTTCCCTGTACACAGGTGAAGCAGGAGAGGGAATTTTTGAATTCAAATTGTTTGATTTCGCCATAACTTTTGAGGCCCATGTGGAGCTCATCCTTGAGGATTTTACATTGCATGGTGCTCAGGAGTCAGTCAAATATGATGAATAGGTCGTTTGCCTCATTCCATCATGTGTGCACTGTGCAGGTAATGTGATCTTCGTTGTTAATTTTAACAGAAAATTTTGTTTTGATGCATCCACCGCTTCCTCCACAGTCATGAACTCAACATCCACCCATCCTCTATGTAAATTTTTAAAATTTACGAAACAATGTTTAGGAAAGTCATGGAGAAGGCCTCCCCCATTTTCCTCATGACTTGAGGGAAGTATTACTGACCATAATTCTAAGGCTGTGCTCAATAGAAGACAAGTGTTGGGAGAGTTCAATCTTTGTGAAAGCGCCCATTTTTGCAGAAATTGCAAACCTCCAGGTGTGGTGCTATGCTCACCCTTTTTCTGGGACGTTGTCCCAATGTACTGCTGGCCGTTTTTCCTTGAAGGGTTGGGTGGGCTTAGAGCCTTTTGCGCTGGCCACTTTCGCCCAACTGGTATTGGTGCAGACAAGTCTGCTCATTCTCCTGGTTTTTTGTCAAATTTGGATAATTTGCATATAATCATGTTACTGATAGTGATAGTAACAGGAAAGAAAAGCTCGTTGATAATAGTATGGTGACTATTATTAATAGTTAATGGAAGTATAACTTTTGGTCCAACACTCATACAGTATTTCCTCTCAAAATATTTAAGATCTCTTGAATAAGGATTTGTTACCTCATACTGCCTAACCCATTCTAATTTATATCCCTGTTTACGGTTTTTCTGGTTTGACACACAGTTGGCAGAAAACCCCAATTTGATTCAGCTTATTCTCTGGATCCCTGCTAGGGTCCTTACTTATTATCTTAAAGAGTCTCCCAATTATTGCATACAGCAAAAATATCTTGAGAAACAATAAAAAAATGGATTCTGATAATGTTTACTAAGCTAATACTCTAGTAAAAATGATCTGGTATTTTTGATCTTCTAGCAAAAGTGATCTAGTAATTTTTGATATTTTATTAGTGAATTCTTTAGGGATTTAAAGTGGAGAATTTGGCGCCCAATCCTCAGCTGGTACCTCCTCAATGAAATGGCAGCCATTGCCATCGAATCACCCATCCTCATCTCAGCAGCGATGGTCTTCCCCATCCTGGCTAGGATTCCATCATTAAACATCCTTGAGACCTAAAATAAAAAAATTCAGAAAATGTGTCCTTAGTGTTTTTTTGAACCCAGTGAACAACCATATTTGTCAATCGACCTGATTATGTAATGGGACTTTTACCCGATTATAGCATGTCACAAACCAACTGATTGATTCTCTAGTTGCAGGTGGCAAATTCGCCTTGCAACTTACTCCTCAAATTCCCAATTGGTCAGTGATGAAAACTGACCAATCCCAATTAGTACACCTGATAGTTAATCAACTATCAGATGCCCCTATTTCGTTGGCAACTCTGCCTGACAAGATCTTAAGCATTCATCCAGCTCAATTCTGACAGATCTGACCATGCGAATAACCTAAAATTCCCCAAACATAGTTCCCCCTAATCAGGGTCAACCAATATCCAATTCACCTCACATTAGGGAACTATCCCTAGTGATCCCTTATAATCTACCAGCTAGGAATATGTTCAAAAATCCCAACACATCCCCCTCTTGCCTAGATTTCCAGAGAGAAAAGGATCAGGGCAGGAGAAAACTGATTCAGACACTTGGTCAAATACTTCATTTGCTCAAGCGGAGTATAATCATCAGTACTCAACGCTGCTTGGGATGACCTTCAGCATGCAGCTCTCTTCCTCTTCCTCCTCGCTACCACCTACTCAGAGCATGTCCCCATGACTTTCTGTCATGCCAGGCTGATTGATTTACTCATGACAATATTAATCCCAGGATCTGGGTTTTCCCCATCAGGGCATATGACCTGCTGTCATATTCAGGATTATTATCCAGCATCCTCAATTTCCTGATTTTCTCCTCATCCTCAACAGAAGATTCTTGCTGTCGTTGTTCATTTCATGACCCAATTAAGAATGCTCATTAATGTTTGCCCTTGTTATTTTTCCTCTCTCAAATTCTTATGGCTCATATCATTTCTTAGTTCTTCTCTGAAGAGCTTATCTTATTAATTTTGAGATTAGTTTCTCCAAAATTGGAGCTTAATTGATTTCATAGTGCATAATGTTGACTATCATACAAGTCTGACATCCCCCTCGCATCCAGCTCATATGTCAAATTATGAGTTGTGGTACCAACAGCTGCTCAATAGTTTGTCTGATCAAGATCTTAAGCTCTTCCAGTGGATGAGTTTATCTGCATGACGGAACCTTTTATATGGTCCTTCCAAGACTCATACTCCTAGTCAAATACTAGTGGCTAGTCCTTTCATGGATTACTGTAAATGGTAACCAACCACACTGAAACCAGGTTAGCAATTGTCTTGAATGACTCACAGCCAATCCTTCCTCTGTCATTGATTCCACAGTTAGATTTCGAGACTCTCCTGGATTCAGCTCCTTTTGCAGATACTCCTAACATCATCGTCAAACCTCCTGAAGCAATTCTTTTTGCTCTCAAATTGTTCATTTCTCGCCAGATTGGACTTGCTTCCAGAGTTCCTCTTCTGACTCGGTCAATATTACAAGCCAGCTGTCTTGGCCATTGAACTCACCATTGGCAACAGCATACATTTCAAACTCCCCTATGCAGAAATAAGGGCCCAATTCAATAGGCTTCGTCCATAGATCTGAATCCTTTTGATCTTGAAAACATCCTAGATCAGGATATTGCAGCCAATGCTCTTTGCTTTGCTGACCAAGTTCTTCAAAGTTGGGCTACAAAGCTTCCGGCCTCTCCTGGTTTCCTTCGCTCTTTCTGCTTCAGCTTCCAAGAAGCTCATAGTCATCTCTTGCAGGATAATACTGCACCTTACATGACTATCTCATTTCTGGTGTGTCCCATATGTATCTTCAACTGATGGCTTTGATAGGGGGCATAATTTGGCAACCCCAATCTATTATCCCTTGTTCACTGCAACTCATATGTCCAGTGTTATTGATGAAGCCCATCAGCAAAAGCTCAAGACCAACCTTCCAGCTCCAGTACCATATTGGGATTATGTGATGAACGGGGTCCTTCCACATTGCAACAAAACAGTTGGGCAAGAGGGCCCAGGTGAGGGCTCACAAACATAAAAGTGCTGCTGTGGTTAGGTCCTTTGTTCATTGGCTTGATGAGCGATTGAGGTATCCTTGTAATATGGTAAGTATGATGCTCACACTGAGGAGAACAGTCTGTCCACCAGAGAGAGCGTACAGAGAGGTGACAGCTCTGTTGAAATCTGAGGAATGGTCCATTTTGCTTCGCTCAAAATTCAGGGTTTTCCTCCATGGTTTGAATAAATTACAAGATTTTAAAAGTCATTTCTGATTTCTGAGTTTTTTATTTTATATTAAGAAAACAAAGTTGTCTTGAACACCTTTGCTTAATTGGTTTTTATATTGTGGAATGGGGGATATGGGGAAATTGGACCCCGCGGAGTCCGCGGGCAGTGGGCTATTTGCGGGCTTATTTTGAGAATCTCAGCCTCTAATATTCCCATCTAGACCCGTTCTAGACCATTTGTTATATACCCATGGCATTACAGAAACTTTTTCACATTTATTTTCATTTGTTGAGGACAAATCAGAGCTCATCTCAACCTTATTGCCAAAACTCCCATTTTTGGGATAATTTGGCCTGACAGCCCCTGATTCGCTGGGCTTCCCTTTGCCATGGCTCTCAATACTTTTGACGAGTGGCAGATTCAGCTTGGCAGCTCCTAATTCGCTGAGCTGCCCAATGCCGTGATTCTTGCCACTTCTGTTTTTGGCATAATTCAGCTTGGCAGCCACTGATTCGCTGGGCTGCTCTTCGCCATTGCCAATCTCTATGCATAGGTCCTCATAATTTGGGTTGACAGCCTCTGATTGGCCCAGTTGCCATTTATGTCGACTTTTACCACCCTTGCCTCAAGGTTTCGATGATTTTATGGCATCTAATTTACGAGAATGCCATTTATGAGGGTTATTGCCCTCAAACCCTACAATTTTTTTACTATTATTTATGTTACTAAGAGCCCCAATCCCTGCCTTGGGGGGTCAGGGCAATGTGGTGGTCAGGCAGCGCCTTGACTGTCACAGATTACTCAAGGTTATTTGCCAACTGACTCTTCTTGTACTGTTGCTTTCCTATCCACTCTGGGGTATTGTATTTGGCTTCTTTTGACATCTCATTTCCCTTCCCCAAGCTACTTTCTCACAGGGATCTGCGTCCACTCAATGAACTTGGTTTTGTGTAGGTCTAGCCCTCTCTAGCATCTGATCTCACATAGATTTTGATGGGTTATTCACTCTTACTGTGATCCACCTCCCTCCTCCAAGAGGCAACATAGACGGAATCATCCCCAAATTGAGGATAATCAATAAAAATAATAAAAACTATAGAAGAATTTCATTTTTGTATGCAGTTTTTAAAAATCTCTATTTTCCAATATTTTTATCAAATTTAAATTTTTTTTTTTCCATGGGACTTGACCTTTTTTGGCCTAGCGGTTCACCTTTTTTAATTTATTCCCCCAAAATAGATTCTAGGTATACTTAGACCTACCAGTTTTTTATTTTTCAGAGGCCTTACCTTTTAAGACATAATCATCTAGATTGGTTCAGAGGTCCTTTTTTGGACTTTACCAAATTATTAGGACATAACCAACTTAATGGTTTAGCGGTCCTTTGGAAACTCTTTTTTTATTTTTTTCCTAGATCTATTGCTTTAAATTATTAGCATTACTCAATTTACTACCCTTCCATCCAAGAGGTTCTTGTAGGAATAATTGTCTGTCACCGTCTTAGCAATAATCTTGAACATACATGACCACTATGCATCCATTTTTCTTTTCCTGAAACCATGAATATTGTAATAGGCAACTCTTTCACCTATTCAGTATTCTTATAAGGCTGGTAAGTTCTTATTGTCCATCATTTTTGCTCATAACCTTTTTTTTAAAGTAGTATTTTATGCTTGCAATTGCATTTTGATCAGGATACTTGTCAATTGGATCAGGTACTTCTTGGCACTCATCCCGATGTTGGCTCCAACACTGATATAAAATTGGCAGCAACGCGGCCTTTCTCCCATATAGCAACTTGAACGGCGTTTTTCTTGCCACCATATGATTACTGATATTGTAGGCGAATGTCACCAAACTCAGGCACATTCCCACCACAGAATTTCTTCCTGTGACCAGCTTCCTTGAGTCGCAGCCAGCATCCCATTGACTTTTTCCACCAGTACGTTCATCTCCAGCCAGTAGGGTACATAAATGACTCCTCAGCTCCCCATTATCTCATTTAACTGTGGGATCACATGAGACATGAAATTTGTCCCATTGTTGCTCAGCAGGGCCTGTGGGCATCCATGTCAGTATACTACTTGAAGTAGGATGAACTTCGCAGTACTAGTGGCATCTACTTTCATCAGGGCCTTCATCTTGGCCCATCTCATCTGATGATCAATCACAACTATTATGTATTTGACTCCCCCTGTTCTCATTGTTAGTGGTCCCATCACATCAATGGACACCATATGCCAAGCAAATCCAGGGCGGATCAGTCAGTATCCTGTCATATTCTTATGTGGCTTGTGCAACTGGCACTCCACACAGCAAGCCAGATAGTCAGCAACATCATAGGTGATTAACTTTCAGTAGTAGTGCTGGCAAAGCTGGTGAGTCGTTTTTCTCAGGCCTCCATGCCCAACAACCTTATGAGTGGCTTAAACAGTAGCTGCTCTTTCCAATGGCTTTGGGATTATTGACCACTTTCCATTAATCATCTTAAAAACTTGTCCATCTATGGTCTCGGTGTTTTCCATCACTTTTTGAAGTTTCCCTTGGTTTTCTTGGGGCTCGTTCCCAATTTCTCCATCGACCATTTTCTGTAATAACTCATCCACCTACTGGTATAACTCTCTGGACCATTGGTAACCACAGTAAGCCATCCACATTCTGAGGAGAAGCCCCCACTCAGTGGACAATCTCATAATCATAATCCTGTAACTTCAATGCCCATTAGGCCAGTTGCCCTTCTATTTAATTTATTCAAGGTACACCGACCAGGGGACGGACAGTACTGATCACAACACTCAAAATGGCAAAACAAACTACTAACCAGGTGGGAAGCAGAAACTGCTTAACCCTCAATGGCAGAGGGTGAGGAGGGGTCGGGGGGTTGGTTTTCAGAAAGACCCACCTCGATCAAGGGGTGTTGGTTATAGTACCAGATCAGAGCAGAGAGCCAGGGCGTTGGGGCATCTGCATAGCGGGGGCTGAGGTCAGCGTAGTAGGAGTTTTACACTTCTGCATCAAGATAATGATGGTAAAATGTTTCAACAAAAGCTGCGAGGAGAACTTCAGCTTCTTTGCGGGCTTCAGGAAGTTGGGTGAAAAGTGAGATACTGTGGCAGGTGATTTTGGCTGAGGGGTTGAATGAAGCAAGCGTTGCGACATTTATAACAGCGATTTCAGCATCATCAAATAGTTTTGAGATGTCACTTCAGGGAGATTCAGGGAAGTCGGGGGGAAGAAGATGGTGGGCAGGCCATGCTGGAGCTGAGCCACTGACTGGGCCACCGCGGTGCGTAGTTTTGGGCAATGAGGAGAGGCCACCGCAGCTAAGGCGAGCTGGTGGTCACTTTGGAAGGGGGCTGTATTGGGTAGAGGAGCAAAATGGCGATGGGTAGGGGTTTCATCGAAGTTGGGAAGGAAAAATTCTGCCTGAACATAATCGCCAAGGCAGAGAGGTTGACCTGCATGCTTACTAATGAGGACATTACCTGATTCGTCAGTTTCAGCCAATAGATCCCATGGATTTTGGTTCACTTGAATAGTGGCGTTTAAATTTGAGTGGGTAGGATTGGGCGAATGGCGGCTGCTTGGGTGCAAATGTTGGTCCAAGCATTGCTCTGATTGGCTGGGGTAGATTTAGGTGGGAGAGTGAGGCTGGAGGTTTTGGGTGGGGCTGATTTTCCATGTGGGCCCACTGAACGAGATTGGAGTGTGGGAGGGGGCAGCAAAGCACCCCATACTGAACCTCCAGAGGGGGGCTCAGAAGCTGCAGCAGCAGATTTGGCCTTAGGGCACGCTCTTTTTGCATGGTCGAGGCCAAAGCAGAGGGACAAATCTGACTACCATTATCGACCTGAGCCTAAAAGAAATGATCAGGCGCTGCAGCCACACTAGCGCGGGATGGGATTTGTTGGGCTATGGTAGGGTGGTGTGGTATGATGGTGGCTGTTGCACGAGGAGCAGCAAGGCGTTCTGCACCAGATGGAATGGCAAAGATGAGGTTGGGCTGAGTGCCATAATCCATGAGCCCCGCGACCAACTGATCATACAAAACCTGGGGTGGAAGGTAGGATGGGAGATTTGCAAAGGATACCACTAGCGTGGTGTCTGAAGGGAGGTGAGTACGGGTTGTGGGAATGGGGGTTTTTATAAATTAGAGGATTTTGTGCTGCCGCTTCAACATCCTCCTCAGATTGGAACCCAACGTCAAAGTAGCCCTTAAAAGGACGGAAGTCTATAAAGCCAGCTGGCGCAAAGGCTGTAGTGGCTAGGTCAATAATTGCCTTATTGGCATATGGGAACAAACGCCCATAGTCCACTCTGAGGCAATAGCGAATAGCAGAGCGAGGGAGGGCGAGAGGATGGGGGCGAGAAGGGTGGACGCGCGCCAGGTGGAGCGCTAAGTCCCGTGGGGGGACAAAACGGCTGGAAGCAGTGGGCGGGCTGTTTGAGCCCATCTGAACGCGCTTGCCTGCAGGGCGGAAAACGCTAGGTGGGGGTGCACTGCTGCCCCACACTGGGGTGGCAGGCGGCAGAGCCAAGGACATCAAAGAATAGGTTTGGGCAGATGGCTGTGGATAAATAAACTTTTATTTAAAATCGTTTAAAAGTGACTTTGAGCGGTTAAAGAGTCCCGCCAGTTGCCCTTCTGGTTCTCGCAAATTGTGAAGTCAATGCAACGAGGGGTGTCCACCACCACTTTGAAGTGCATTCCGTGGGTGTACACCCAAAACTGTTTACAGGCGTAAATTATTGCAAGGCATTCACACTCAGTTATGGTGTAGTTCCTCTCAGCAGCTGATAGTGTCTGACTCACATACGCCACCATATGTTTGCCCCCAAGCTCATCTATTTGGCTCAATAGAGCACCAATCGCTGTCAACAAAGCATCAGTTTGTATAATAATTTTTCGATCAAAATTTTGATATTTAAAAATTAGAGAATCTATCAAGTACTGGCATAACTTATTGAAGGATTTTTGTGCTTCTTCATTCCATACAAATCCTTTCTCTGGATCCTTCAACAGATGGAATAAGGGATCAGCGATTCTGGCAAGATCCCAATAAATCTTCTATAATATCTGACCATTCCAAGGAACACTTGGATATCTCAGACAATCTTCAGCACAGCCATTCCTTCTATGGCTTCAATCTTCTGGCTTACAGCTGCAGTCCACTAGAGTTTATCACGTATCCCAGATATTCAACTCTTTCTTAAAGAAGTGGCACTTCCTTGGCTTAATCTTCAGGTTTTCCGCGAACAGTCTCTTGAACACTTCCTCCAAGTGGTGCAAATGGTCAGTTATCTTCTACTGAACACATTAATATCGTCCAAGTACACCAGGACGCATGACAACTTTAAGTCACTAATATAGCGTCCACGGACCTCTGGAAAAAGAAGGCGCATTGCACATACCTGGGGCATCCTCATTGGTTGATATAGCCCCTGCGCGTTAATAATCATAGTTTTCTTGGTCTTCACTTGGCAACCCATGCCAGCAATATCATTTCATCATAGGTCTGAAAATCATAGACCATAAAATTGCTATTTTATATTTTATATCTTTTTAAATATTTTTTGTATTTTTCTTTTGCAATGGGATTTTTAACCTACAATAAGGTTCAGAGGTTTTTTTTTTTCCCATTCATCCAAACTGGTTCCTAGGTATATTCTGACCTACCAGTTATCATGGGTAAAAATTATATCCTCTTAAGATTTAACCATCTATTTGGTTCAGTGGATCTCTTTTGTCACTTGACAAAATACCAGGACATAATCATTTAATGGTTCAGAGGTCCTCTGGGAACATTGAACTTATTTTTTCTTAGATCCAATACTTCCAATTTTTTAATATTAAACTTCTTTACTATATGATCAGCAGCACTGTTTCTTCTCGTATAGGCTAGACTTTCCAACTTTGGCAATACTCTTGAATGTTTTCATTCAATAGGCCTTCAATCCTGACTGTTTATTTGTCCAAAAGGTCCTTATTTCATCATATATTTTAGCAACTGATGCTTGAATCTTGGTATCTCATTAGTCAACAGTTCCATTTTGTTTGTATAGATCACTTTTCTCCTAAAAGCGATTTTTTGGCCTTCGTGGCTATCCAAAACGTTGAAAATAAATCCACTGGTGGATCCGGAAATGATCCCTTGATTGCGCTGAGGGTAAAGACAGGTTTGCCTCACTAATTGAACTTCAGTCAACTCTTCAGGATTATCTGCAGCTTGAATCTTGTCCACTAGTTTGTTGTGCATACAGAAAGGCAACTTCTTTGATGATTTCAGGGTTGATTCCCTTTGCTCCAGATCTTGTTACTGCAATCACATCCAATTTGACTACTTGGTACAGTTGATCCTGTAAGTCTTCATCCACAAACAGATAACTGATGTCAATATACTCATGCATAATATCAGGAGGAACAGGTTTCTCTGCAGCTCTAGACTGTTCCCTGCCTAGGCCGTGGTCCCTTTTCCCAACTCCTTTGTGGTTGCAGATTCTTTTGCTTGGACCACATTGATTTGTTTCTTGGGTTTCTTAAAAGTACAGCGAAATGTCCTTTCCTCCACATTGGTAACAGGATTTCTCCTTCTTATTAATCCGTTTGAAGACTTTGGGCTTATTCCCCAGCACGGCTCAGTTGTTCATCTCCTTAGAACCATCATTCCCCTTTGTGAGATTTAAATTTCTATACTGGGTTTGATTTTGGAACTTCTGTTTGGGCATAAAAGGTTGCTCCCAAGATTTTCAAATTTTCTACCATTAGAGAGGTAGTAATTTCCATCATGAACATGGAAGACATTATTTGGTGCAAATAGTGGTAGGGCCAAATGGCCGCTTGTAATGCAATTCAGGCATTGAAATCAGCCAGCACCTTTGCTCCAACCAACAAGCGATTCATGGTAGAAACTATCAGCAAAGCTTGCTAGGGATTCATCTTTATGGAATTGAATGCCCATACCTCTTGTTAGTGCTTTGAAATGCGTGTTGGGCTTCCAAATTCCTTTATAATGGCCACTTTGGCCTCTGCATATGACAAGCTGTCCCCTTCCAGGTGGAGCAACACTAGGTTTAGACAATTGGTATCTAGGCAATTTATACCGTCAATGCCTTTTGACGATTGCCATATCCATACATTTTCATATCAAACAATCAGAAAATTCTGGGGCGTTATCCCAATAGAAAGTTAATAATTTTGGTGTCACTTTAAATTTTCTGAGGTTTCTCTAGCCGCCTCTCTGGGTTTGGGTACTCAGCTCACTTGTGAGTGATTTTGGGCATTGTCTCTGAGATGGTTAAAGTGGGCGGCATATTCTTGGGGTAGTCATCTTCCCAATTATTGTACAGGTAGTTCTTTCTTTAGCATTGGTCACTGCATACGGCTCACATTTGCACTTGTGAGTTTTTAACTCCTTGACCTGTTTAATCAGCGACTTGATATCAGCACTGAGTACTCTTAAATGAACGCAATCTGCTACATCGATGAATCCCCCTTGGGTTGGGACCATCTAGTACTAAAAAAATGAACGCAATCTGCTTCAAACTCCATTTTCAGAAATGAGACTTCTTGAATTATGACCCCTTCTTTCTTCTTTAATGACGTTACTTTTCCAAGTAACTCTTCCCAAAACTCTTGACATTATTGACCCCTTCCTCCATCTTGGAAACTCTTTCTTCCAAGGCTGCAAATTCTCGATGATCTACTGAGTTCAGGGTGTTCTGATTAACGATTGCCAACACTGCCATAATTTTCTTTCATCTTTATATGACATCACTTCTAAGTTCTTCTACTCAACTACACACTTGTAGTGAGCACCACTTTGTAAAGATCTATGTGTTTTCTGATTATTCTTAGCTAATACCCCTTTAAGTATATTACTTGCACAGGTTCAGGTTTTGTGCAATTCTCTGCGTTGTATGATAGTAGTTGATATAATCGTTGATAACAGTATGGCGACTAATATTTTAATTTGAATTAAAGTATTAACTTTGGTCTAACACTCATCCAGTATTTCCTCTCAAAATACTTATGATCTCTTGAATAAGGATTTGTTACCTCATACCGCCTAACCCAATCTACTCTTAGATCCCTGTTTATGGTTTCTCTGGTTTGACACAGTCAGCAGCCATCCCTGATTTGATTCAGTTTCTTCTCTGGATCCCTGCTCAGATCCTTACTCTTTATCTTAAAGAGTCTCCCAATTATCGCACACAGCATTTTATCCCTGAGAAAGAATAGTTTGTATGGATTATGATAAGGTTTTTAAGCTAATACCCTAGTAAAAGTGATCTGGTATTTTTGATCCTCTAATAAAAGTGATCTAGTAATTTTTAATATTTTATTAGTGAATTCTTTAGGATTTAAAGTGGGGAATTTGGCGCCCAACTCTCAGCTGGCACCTCCTAGATGAAATGACAGCCATTGCCATTGAATCACCCATCCTCATCTCAGCAGCGATGGTCTTCCCCATCTTGGATAGGATTCCATCATTGGATATCCTTGAGACCTAAAATGAGAAATTAAGAAATTTGTGTCCTTAGTGTTTTCCTCTTGAACCAAGTGAACCAACCATTTTTGTCAATCAACCTAATTATGTAATGGGACTTGTTACCCATTATAGCATATCACAAACCAACTGATCAAATTGCTAATTGCAGGCAGAATCACTCATCTCACAACTTAACCTTAAATTTTCAATCAGTTAGTGATGAAACCTGATTGATCCCAATTGGTACACCTGATAGTTAATCAATTATCAGATGCCCCTATTTTGTTGGCAACTCTGCCCAATTAGAACTTAAGCATTCATCTGGATTGATCCCTGACAGATCTGACCATGCGAATAACCTAAAATCCCCAAACATAGTTACCCTAAAATCAGGGTCAACTTATATCCAATTCACTTCGCATTAGAGAATTATCCCCTAGAAATCCCTAGTAATCTTGCTGGATGGAGATATGGGCAAAAATTCCAACAATCACCCAAGCTGACCAGCAGCTCTTGCTGTTCCAACTATTGAACCTAAGGCTTTATTTTTACTTCTGACGCCAGCATAGGCTTGCGTTCTGTTGGTTAGTGGTAGTAACTGTTACTACATTATCTGCTATTACTAGATGAAAAGCTGAAGGCAGGGCGTCCTCAATGGAAAGTCTTAGTGTAACATGTTCCAGGGATTTTCTTTTCTTGGGAAATTTTAGAGGGGGCAGAGGTAGTACTTCAAATTCTACTCCGCCCTGTCTTTTCCCAAGTCCTCCTTCTATCCATAGTTCACAGAATAAACCTTGAGTTTAGAACCCAACCAGGGCAACAATTGGCTTGATTCCAGATGCTTCTAAAGATAACAAGCAACCTGGGTAATGTCTAAACTACGAGAACCAGAGCCATAAAGCCAAACTAATTCAACTTTTGAAGAGTTTAATATATTTGAAGGGTCACAGAACTACTGGTAACTTGGGTTAAGCGCCTTTGATGTTGTGGAGCAGTAGCGGAGATAATTTTCCATGGGGGTAATATTGTTCTCCTCAATCAACACAGGATAAGAACTTATTTATTGAACTGAGATAAGCCAACCAGGGGACAGACATTACCGAATATATGTGAAACTAAGAGAATAACTAAGAAATATAAAAAGATTGGGCACCCCAGGGTACTCAAGTTACCCCTGTTGCCAGCGGGACTGCCAGGTATGGGGGGGTTGGTGCACAACTCCGAGGGGGTTTCCCCTGCTATGGAGCAGGTGTGAATTAAAGGGTTTGTGTGGAGGAACCAGAGTGGGAACCATGATTCTATGAGCGCTTTTTGTCTTGGTCTCATATATCCATAGAGCCAGGCTTGGAAGTGCTCTAGTAAGTGGACATGGAATCTGTTAATAATCCCATGAATGGTTGGGACCGTGCCCTTGAACGCATCTA
Source organism: Massospora cicadina (assembly GCA_022478985.1). Classification (NCBI taxonomy): domain Eukaryota; kingdom Fungi; phylum Entomophthoromycota; class Entomophthoromycetes; order Entomophthorales; family Entomophthoraceae; genus Massospora; species Massospora cicadina. The sequence continues at coordinate 2,390 of JAKSZP010013316.1, read as the reverse complement.
GTGCAATTGTGTGTATTGTCCACATTGCATTGGGTATTATTAGGGAGCGGAGGGTAGCTAGGATTGGTGACTCGATCTGGAGCGCGAAGATACTATTTGATATTAAGAATTCCTGTTCGTTTTGAATCTTGAGCAGGCGTGCGACTTCCTGCCATATAGCTTTGGTTGGGGGGCATGTTTCTAGGCGGTGATGTAGGGATCCCTCCCCTCCACATACTGCACATGTTTTGTGGAGGGTTTTGGAGCGGTCCGCCGTTCTATAGGTCCTTCTCAAACAGCGCCAGGCGTTTGCTCTTATCCTTGGTTGTAGGAGTGGGTGGTGTGTCATTTTCCACATTGCTTTTTGTGTGGTTAAATCATAGGGAATGTCCAGCATATCTAGGTATTCTATCCTAGCTATGCTTGGGGTTGTTGCGAGCATATCCCTCTGGGGGTGGTTTTTTGGGTTTCTTAATTTGAATTGGGGGCTGGGTCGTCCCCTTCCCTGTATAGTACCCATGTTCTCTATGGTCCATCCCATATGGCGGATAGTTTGGAGGATATGTTTGAAATGAGGGGAGGTTCCATGCGGACCCGTTGCAGTAGGGTGCTTGGCAAGGTATGTAAGTAGTCTGGGTGGACTATGTGGGTTGGTTAATTTGAGCGCCTGTGAAAAGTTAGTCCTTGCTGCTCTGGACCAATGTTGTTGCGGGAGGTCTGGAGCAAGGATTTCCTTTATCCAGGTACCTAGGGTGTGATTGGCGTGGCTCTCAAAAATCTATTAGTCCCATGCCTCCGCTTGAGCATGGGCCAAATAGTGCTTTCATCCGTATAGGAGGGTGAGAGCCAGGCCACAGCCAACCCTGGATAAGTGCGCGGATTGAGGTTATAAAGGTAGGTGAGAAGGCTATCGCATGGGCCTGGTACCACAGTATTGGGAAGATGAGCGAGTTAGCAACTGTAACTCGTCCTGTTAGTCCTGGGGTTCTTCCCTTGAGGGAGGCGACGCGTTTAGATACCCGTTGTAACAGGTTACTTTCCATTGTCTCATTAGCATATCCCCCTGATTCTAGCCATATTTCAAGGTGTCGGACAGGAGTGGTGGTGGGAGGTGTTGCAAAGGGTAAAATAATTGGGTTTTTTCTTCAAGTGTTGGCGTGAGGTTCTGATGTTGTGGTCCAATTGTTTGTGTATTTGCCTAAGAGGATGATTTCTGTCTTCCTTTTGTTGAGCAATGCATTGCTCACCTTGGAGTATTCCTCTAGAGTGTGTTCCAGCTGTTGGGCATCTTCATTGTTTGCTATACCTGCTACGCAGTCATCTGCAAAGGCCAGTATCTTGACTGTTAGTTGTCCTTGTGCGGTTATCTCCATGAGATGTGATTTAGTTACTCGGAGGAGTGGGTCAAAGCTAAAATTGTATAGCAGTGTGCTGAGGGGGTCCCCTTGTTTGAGCCCTCTGTGTGGTTTGATATTGTTTGTTAGGAATCCAGGGCCGCATACAGCCATGGTTGCAGATTCTGTTAGGAGCATCGCCCATTTTATGAATCTTGGTGGGAGTTTGAAGGCATGTAGACATTCTTTTAGGTATGGCCAGCTAACACGGTCATACGCCTTTTCCTGATCCAAGAAGACTAGGGCACCAGTTGCTTTGGATTGACAAATGTTTGCAACAGGGTGTATGTTGTTACAGATTGAACGCCCTGGTAAAAACTCAAACAGGTTGGGTAATAGGACATCAGATGCAATTGCGCCTAATCTAGCTACTAGAATTTTTGTTAGAATTTGTGTCAGTGTTGGAGAGTGCAATTGGGCGCCAGTTGGCCAGGTCCAACTCGTCACTCTTTTTATACAAGGTTATAACGTAGGATTCATGGCCTCCTGGTAATAGGCGTGTTTCCAACAAACTCTGGTTCATTGACGCCAATAGGAGGGGGGCGATTTGTTAAAAATATTTTTTGCAAAATTCGTAGGGTATCCCATTAGACCCTGGGCATTTCCTACGTGGTGCACTGCAAATTGTCTCCCAAAGCTCCTCGCGTGTAATTAGGAATAGTATGTTGTAATTCAGTGGTGTACTTTGTATCTCAGCAGTTTGTATAAATTCTTTAAATTTTTTGTGAATCTGTTGGCGTTTTGCAATATAATTTGGTGTAATAGCGGTGCACTCCCGCCTTGACCTTCTCAGGGTTGGTTGCCATGGTGCCATTGGTCTTGCGGACCTGTGTGCACTATTTATCTTTCTTTAATTTTAATTGACTAGATAAAGCCAACCTATGATTAATGATTAATGTCCTAATTTGATCTAGCATCTTTGGTTATAACGTCTCATAATACTGATTTATTAAAACCTCAGCATTTGATGGGTTTAGTGGTAGGTGAAATAAGATTAATTTGTCAACATAGGTACAT